>OMNN01074325.1:0-23650 GCA_900302755.1 Chromis chromis | reverse complement strand
GGATTTGCCAGGTGATTAAAGCATTACAGCGGGAGGAGGGAAAAAAATGAGGGTGTTTTTTTCAGATCAAGCACAAACACTTCAGAAGCACTGGACGGATTCTCTGTCTTTATAAGAAGAATTAACAGCTGATGTGATTCCCAGTGGGGCATCCCTGGACATAGCGAGGGAGACTCCTGAGTGATTGGCAGTAGAAGTGGGTGACGTGGAGAAAACGTAAATAAAGTGGCCTGATTGGACCACCACTCTGTTCCCTCCACCTTCCACGGCAGCCATCAGCATACCTGATGGCTATAAAACTACAACCAAACTCTCAGTCGTGGCGGCTGGGATTTCACTTGACCAGTTCGCCCTGGTGCCTCTTGTGTCTTTGTGATTCTGTGTGTTAGTGTTCCTTCGGCAGTTGCTAATTTCGAGAGGTATTTTGTGTGTCTCAGTGGAGACTTTGTGACCTCTGTTAGCAACTGCATTAGTTTAGCGAGTCATTAGTATCGGCTGTGTGATCAAGACGCTAATGTTACTGTGTGGTTTGTAGCCACCACGAGGGTGGTGAGTTGTGTCTTGTATGTTTGTAATGTGTGTTTTGAGTCACCAGTTTTGTTTAGTAATTTTGTGCACTCTGCACTTTTTGTTAGGTGTTGGTGTTGTTACAGTGGTTAAGTCTGGCCAGGGAGTTTAGTTTAGTTCTGTGGTAATTAGTCTTAGTAAGTTTCTGTAACTGTTAGCCTTTGGTTTTATTTGGTTCTTTGATTTCAGCAACACCCACTAACTCTGTTACTTTATCACTTGTTTTGAGTAAATTTTATCACGAAGCAATAAATTGCTTTACCGTAACCTACAACACCTGGTTTATTTTGTTGCACCCAGCTACCCCAAGAGGCTGGGTCGTAACACGTCGCCTATGGGAGGTTTGGATGGTGGAAGGAGAGCACTGCTTCACGGCAACCAGGAGGATGCACCATTGTGCTGCTGTGTTGACTCGTTTTGTGCCGGTAACAAGCCGTCTGGGCCGCTGTCGAAACGGACTGTGTGGGAGGCAGTAAATCTTGCGAACTGGAACTGTTTTTTTTTTTTTTTACAGACACGGTGAAAAGTACAGCACGAGTGCAGAACGTAAACATGAACACAATGCACTTCTCTTCTTCTACTACATTTCACATCAGCCACCACGCTTAAAGGAGCAGGCTCAGGCAGGTAACACCGGTAACTTGCTTGTTGGACTCGCTGGCTTGTTATGTTAATTTAGCCTATTCAGCCTCCCAGGTATGTTCTTTATGCTATTGTGTAGTTGAATAACTTGCCTTTCCAGCTTTAACGTCTGTTCTTGGTCTTGGATTTTGTGAAAGAAATTTCTAAATAAATGCAACTTATAGTTCAGTGCGACTATGATGTTTTTCCTCTTCATGACACATTTTTTTTGACTGATGCGACTTATACTCCTGAGCGACTTATAGTCCAGAAAATGTGGTAACTTAGACTAGCAGGTACAGATATGGTCAATGGTGGCCTTATTTGAATTTAAGTATCCTTTTTAAATCTGCCAAATAACACGAGTGATCCAACTTCAACTCCTGTTGCAATTTATTCCATCTGAGTGGAGCGAAATATTTAAAGGCCGAGCTCTGTTTTGAGCGCCTCCAGAATGAGGCCCTCTTGAGATCTGAGGACTGTGGATTTTGTCCCACCATGTCTTTGGTGATTGTGGAGGCAACACATCACAGCCAGTGTGGAGAGGAGTACTGATTACCGCAGCCAGCAGCTCTTTCAGTGCATTCATATAGCATGTGAGTATTGTACTGAGACTCGCATAGAAAGGAAAAATCAAACCCAACAAGGGGTCTGGGATCCCCTGAGCAGTCAGAATAAATCTAAAGGACCACAGGAGGATTACAAAATAAACATCTTCTGCTAGGCTAATATTTGATTAAGACCCTACTTTTCACGATTCTCAAAACTATTACATACAAAACAATCTGATGAGGGAAGATCCCATTTTTGCGCAAGCAGATTTAATGTAAGTCCAAGAATCTTTAAAACATTAAAGGCTGGAAACGACTTTTAATGAAATAGATTCTCCTTTATACGATATGGCAAAGTCTGACACTTTAAAAAATTATATAATTGCAGTATATGACACCGTTTGAGGCATCAGGCAGTAAAAAAAAAAATCATAAAAAATGGTGGTAATATGCTAAAAAAAAAAGTGTTTATGGTTTTCAGGCACTTCCATACTGTGCTGCATCAAACTGAATGAATTTGTTGTCAATACAACCACAATAACTAACATTCACAATGACCCTTAAATGGCATGACTGTAGAAAACACTGACACATAATTTACTGTATCAACTACACATTTCTCACTAGAGCCTCACTGATATATTGGTCACCCGATACTATTGGCTGATATTAGCCTATTACAAATATATCGGTATTGGTAAATATGTTGTCTGATTTTTTGGGGTAATTTAGAAATGGTGTCATCGCTTAGTTTGTCCGGCAAAGTAGCTCCGACTCCATTTTTATAACACTCTCTGTCTGTAGCGCATGTAGCAGAGTATACATCGCATCGGAGTGCAGAGTCCAGTGGGATCTTTCTGTGTGGAGTTTGCATGTTCTCCCTTTGCAGTGTAGGTTTTCACCGGGTTCTCCGGCTTCCAGTCCAAAAACATGTTGAGGTTAACTGATGATTCTAAATTGTCCTGACTGGCGACCTGTCCAGGGTGTCCCCTGCCTTCGCCCGAGTAGTCTGGGATAGGCTCCAGCCCCCCCGCGACCCTACAGAGGATTAAGCGGTGTATAGATGATGGTATCAGCCCCAAAAATTCAGCGCCATTTCTGACATAAACCTGAATTTGGGTTACCTGCTGTTATTTTTATATTAGTCAAATAATATCTTCCTAACTAAAACAATGATTTCAAGAATCTCCTCTAGAAAAAAGAGAGATCAGGAATTGAGACCCAATCTTCTGGAGGACAATGATTATAATTACAAAGTCTTCATGTTTGAACTTGAATCCTACGCAGCTGAAGCATCTCTTGCAGTCAGCATCTCAGTGGTGCTGCAGCATAAGGAACATTCGACCTTTTAACCACAGTGGTGGTGTCTTTATGTCACTCTTTTAAATGATTCACAGCCATTTGTTTCTAATATATCACATTTTTCACAGGGCTTTCTGTGAAATTATAAAAAATGTCAGATTGTGGATTGCTCTATGATATGCATGGGCCATCCCTGATTATTATATATGTTCAAAGCTTTTGCCCCGGGAGTTGTTTAACATGTGCCAGAGCATCGTGAAGATAAAACCCTGCGACTCTGCCAACATAGTTCTCTCTCCCTGAGCGATGTCACAGCCTTTTAACAGGGCCTGGTGAAGGCTCAGGTCCGGCCTGCCAGCATGTCGCTGGTGCCAGGGTGAGCAATCATCTCCTTTGTCAGCATCTTGCAGCTGCATCAGCAATGCAGAGAAACGACGCTGCACAGTCAAACAGAGAGCAGAGTGTAACACGGGCAGAGCAGACAGATCAGGAGACTGTACACTGCAGTGGAAATTGGCCATAATAGAAGCTCTTGGCGAGGACGCACAGTTACTATCCGAGATAAGATGAAGGCTCAGAGGGAAGAGCTCCACACAAACACTCACTCTTCCGCTGGGCTCAGAGTGGAAATCTGAGGGCATGAGGCAAAAAAATCAGAACGTCCACATTGAAATTCATAGAAACCATAAAACATAATAGCTTCTTTGCAATGCAGATTTCCACAAGCAGCACAGGGAGGCTTTGTTGGGACAGAATCTAGCCTTTGTCACTCGCACACATGACATTAGACACAGCGAGAGCAAGTTAATTATGTATGAAAACTCTCCAGGCCATTAACATACGTACAGAAAGCACTTTTGTTTTCCCCACAAAACACAAACACTTGTCACCAGTCAGCCTGCCACTATGGTAAACATATCATTAATAAATAATGAAGCGCAGCGACGTGTATCGCCCACCTCAGCCACCGTTTCAGCGGTGAACAACAACGCCCACCTGATTCCTACTTGTGACTGGCAGGCAGAAAGCTTTAAGATGTTCACTGGAGACGCTCTGAGCTTTCGCAGAAACAGACTACACATGAACCCCACGGCCTCAAAACATCCCATGCTACACTTGTGAAATTCTGAGCGTTTATGCTCATCAGATTCATACAGAAATCATCATTTACACTATGTAAAGGTGAAGAATATGCACATTCCTGCACAATGTAAACATTTGTATGACTTTTTATTACTTTTAAATTCACTGGATTTGCGACATTTACTTGATTTGACTTGTAACGCTTGTTTTTTTAAAATTTCTTATCATCTTTTTACATGTTAAATTTAAGTCAAATTCCTTGTACGCGGACTTGCCAATAAAACTGATTCTCTAAATCCATTTAAACGCTAAAAAACTGTTAACAATTCACACTGTCGAACAAAACAAAGACTCCACTATTAAATCCACTTCACTACACATAATCAGCCTGACACATTCGATTTATTTAGACAGCTGTTTTCTGAGGAAACATCTACACAGTTGATGCCGACTGTCATTCCACCCACGCTCCTGTTTGCTTCTGCTTCACTTCATGATTTAATTTTTTTAAACCAAAATACCCATTAGAGCCGGAGTGAATTTGGATTTTCGAGCCTGGTTACTCAAGAGTTGCCAAGTATGCTAAGTATATTTCAGTTGCTTGTAATTTGATTTAATCACATTACATCAGTTACTGTTAAAACATAAGTACTTGGAGGGATTTCCTACAAATTCTACCGTTACATTGCTTTATTAAATACCTCAAATATAGCTTCACCACTTGTAAAAAATTAAAGCCCAACTCATATCAGCTGATATTATAGATATACTGGAGTCAGTGCACAGTGCAAAGCTGCATTTTATAGTACAGGCGCCCTGCTGTGCCTAAAATAAAGTCTCCACACTGATGTCAAAGGAAATGATTGCTTGATTTTATTTTTTATTTTTTTAAGTAAATGCTGGTGTTACTCAGCTTGGGTAGGTTGGCACTTTGCACCTCTGTGAAACAATTTCCTGAGGAAATGTGCTCATAGATCAACTGACAGGTAACAAGAAACTGCAGAATGAAAAAGGAAGATATTGCGACATGAGTAACGATTTCAGTAGGGATGGTTATTTTTGCATATATAAAATGATGATGTGATTTTTGCGGTCGTCTCTACTAAACACGCATGTTCCCTTACTTCTAGAGAATATGATTTATAGACTGGGGATTTCTGTAGCACCACAATGCTTTATCTAAAATAGGTTGCTGTGACACATTCTACCTTTATCAAAAAATTGCAGCTCATGCAACTTGGAAATTGTAGCTGTCTTTATTGTAATTTGATTACATTAACCTCCGCCAAGGAAGTTATGCTTTTGCCGGCGTTTATCTGTTTGTTTGTTTGTCTGTTAGCAAGATAACTTGAAAAGTTATGAACGGATTTTAATGAAATTTTCAGGAAATGTTGATAATGGGACAAGGAACAGATGATTTAATTTTGGTGATGTTCTGGGTTACCATCTGGATCCAGGATTAGGAGGGAGGAAGCATAGCTCAACAGGATGAGCATCCGTCTACAAGTAGAGTGTAGGGCTGGCTGTGGCTCAGATGGTAGAGCGGGTTGTCCAATGATGATAAGGTTGGCGGTTTCATCCCCAGCCCCTCCAAATGCCGAAGTATCCTTGGGCAAGACACTGAACCCCAAATTGCCTCAGATGTACGTTGCTTTGGATAAAAGCTTCTGCTAAATGAAATTGTGAATCACAATATGGGTGGAAATGCGCTTTTCTAGTTTGAGTATTTGTTCAGTCCTACCAAAACATCCAAAGATACATGTTTGAGGCGATTTAAAAACTGGAACTTTCATATACAGTATGTTGTGTTTCCATGGCAGAGCACCGACATGTTCTGTATCTGCAATAAGGTAACTTCAGCATCGGATTCATCTGTCGGGCTCCATGCTGACAAAGATTTTTTGTAAGGTTAAAGTGCCAAAAGTGTTTCTCAAGGGAGACTCACCAAATGCTGTCATGTGCTTTGTTCAGTTCTTTTAAAAAATGGCACTGAAGAAAGGTTTGCTTTTCTAACACTGCTGCAAAATACATGTGAAAAGCTGCAGGCTGTGGTTGCTTTGGATGCTGGTCTTTTGAGGATTCTGTCAGAGGAAAAGAAAACAGTGTGTATTTTTAAAAAATTTCCACACCTGTTAGTTGCCCATTAATTTTGCCCTTTAAATCTTTTTTTTTTTGTCAAACGCACACTATCAATGCAAGGCAGCTGTAAATGCAGATTTGAAATGTCTGCGCGTATAATCCTCCAGTGAAATGACTGCAAAGCAAAGGCAGCCTGGAAGGTGGGACATACTTAAAAAAAAATCTAAATGCTACTGCATACTTTGTTAGTACTAATCTGAAGTCTGGGACAAAGTCTGAGGAAGCATAAAGCATGGAGGCAGTTATCACTCTGGTACTCCCAGCTGCCAGGGATCTATGGTGAGCTGCTCAGCCGTCCGCATATGGCTGAAACCTGTTACAGGAACCTACCATTGCCGTTCCTCTGCTTCAGCAGCAGTATAAACTTTCGGGTTGGGTGGTGGCTGGCAGAATTAAAAGATTTCTGCTCGATTTATTCAGTGGTGAGGTTTTAAATATAGACCGAGGCGCTCCAGTGCACTGTTGAACTCCCGAATAAAGGCTAAATGGACTTGAGAGCTAAATGGAATTGGAGAGATTAAGAAAAAAAGCGACGGAGATTAAAAATGGAAAATGTTGAGCAGGATATGAGAGGAAGCCGAGCTCGCTGGTGCTCTCGCGCCTCGCCTGCACTCCAGATGTAAATGAGCAACTGTGATTCTTTTCAGAGGAAATGAAGCCACACTCGACGGCCACTGACTGACTTTGCACATTTCGAGCACATCGTAAGCAAACACAAAGATGAGCTGTGGCAGGTAGAAGAGGAGGGCTGATAAGGGGGTTTGTGCGTGTTGCGATCAGCGTGATAGGATCTGTGTTAGCCCGGCTCCTTGAAGCAAGACAAACAACTCCTGCTAATTGAATTCCTTTGAAGAAACACCCCTAAGACGGACATCTCCACGGGCCCCGTTTTGACAAGCTTTCATGCAAGTGTATCGCTTTCACACATCATTTCCTCCCCAGATATCGCTGCAACAGTGACCCAGTGGCATACGCCCGGCTCGTAAACATTCCCATTTTTTAATGAAGCTGATGGATCATGTAATAAGTGTCAAAAAAGTCGAACCTCTGTTTTTAATTAGCAGAGAAGAAAACTAGCAGCAGCGATGGGGAGATGCTGGAGGGACTGCAGGCTAACAGAGGCGATCATATGATGTGTAGCTCTGCTCTCACATGTCAGCGTACGTCCCCGCTGGCTCTGTCATAGCCTGCATTCATCCGTGGCTCAACATTTACTCATCTGTAACAATAACTTCATTTGAGCTTGCGCGTACGTCACGATTCAGCCACCAAAGCAGGGCATAAAAAGGCACAAAGAGTGAGAGAGAGACGAGGCAGAGATTTCATCTCTCTCCACTGGAAGCGTGACACAAAGGACAGCATTGTTGTGGTGTCTTTCTGACCTCTGTGATTTCGGCGTGACGCTGAGAGTGGAGGAGCGGCTGACTGTAACCCCCAACCCCAAACGCATGAGCCGGGCCCATCTGACCCACCGCAAGCCCCATGTGACGCCATCAAATCCTGGGCCAAGATCTCTCGAAGAGGAGATGGAGGTTTACTCCAACTATTCTTAATGACATGTGGAGGGAGCTACATTTAATCACTTGAGCAGACATGATTTTACTTTGAACTCACTGCACAGAGACAGGCAGTAAAATGACAGGCAGGTTTAAACTCCATATATACTCAGCAACAACATTAAAACCACTGACAAGTGAAGTGAATAACATTGAATATTTCGTTACAGTGCCATGTTCTGCTGGGAAACCTCAAATCCTGGCATCCATGTGACTTTGACAGGCACCACTCACCTAAACATTGTTGCAAGCACACTCACGGCAAGGACAATGCGGCTTGTCATAGCATTGAAACTGCTCAGAAACAGCTCGAGGAACAGGACCAAGAGCCAAAGGTTTTTCACCCGACATCCACACCTACCAAATTGAAATCTAATCGAGCATCAATGGGATACCCCGGTAGAAGCCTGATCTACAGAGGCCCTACCACACAACCCACTGGACCCAATTGATCCAGTGCCAACGTCCCGGTGTCAGATGCCACAGGACCCCTCAAATTCATGTCCTGATGTGCCACTGCTGTTTTTACAGCACAAGGGGGATCTCCACAATGTTTGGCAGGTGGTTTTAATGTTGTGGCTGATTGGTGTATATCGATTACTACAGACAACCGGAGTCAGATTCCTAATGAACTTCTGTTTCTGTCTCCAACTTGGCTGAAACACTTTGTAACCACAAACGCCTGAGTAGTATTGGCTGATTTTAGGGCTGCTCAAGGGCTGGATCAACAGTCCAAAACCAAAAGATTAAACTGCAAAATTATGATATTTAAATTTTTTTTCCCCCACAGTTAATCATTGACCTCTGTATCTGCTAATACAGAAATCGTTGCAATAAAATAAGTAAGTCTTCATTCACAGAGCATCTCCTGGAATCCAAAATATAAACAAGATTTTCCTAAAACGTTTCACCCAATGTAAATCACCAGAGCTGCTTTCACTTTCACGTTGTACAATATGGCGGCACACTGTATAACGTCGTTGTTTTGGATACAGTATATTAGCTGACGCTGCACAAGGATTCAGCGAGTTAATATCAGCGACGTTATTCTTCTTTACATTAATTTGCATTCATTGTACCATAGTTTGTAGTATTTTGCCAGGCGGTTGAACACGTTAGTTGTGTTGCTTTGCCACACAGACACAAGTCTCCTACGCACTTTGCATATGATTTGTTCTTGCTTAGCATCACTTGCACTAAATCCAAAACAGAAACAAAGGGTAAAGTTCTGTCTTAAAGTCACTTTTAAAGCTCCTCACCTCCTTCTCCAGTCATTAGATTTTGCCCGTCTGCCGTCTCTTGTATATTACTCTTCCACATCATCCGTAAAATTTTTGCACAAGCAGCACGGCCGCCCAAAAGTGAAGCAAAACATCTCAGTTTCTCCCTGGTGGCTGTCTGTTAATTTAGGAAGTGCTTGATTTGATTTGATATGCAGCGGAGTTTTTCGATGAGCAGAGCACACATTTTAAAACGTCAATATCACAGTGGATCATGTTCATTTAATTGCAGGAAGCCGAAATTGTGGTCGAGATTAATATTTGATTAATTTTGCAGCCCTACCCAAAAATATCCAAACTACTGTCATAGGGGACCAAGTCTACCAAGCCGCCACTTAAGAAGCCAGAACCAGAGCTGCATTTACCAGACAACATCAAGGTATTGAAAGGTTAACTGCTCAGGTTAAGATTGTGTTCGAACAATCAATAATTAATACTTGAAGTCAATTATGAAGCAAACATGGACTGCTGACAAACAAAAATAACTAAAGACAGCATTTTTCCTGCTTTTTTTGAAAGTAAACAGCCTTACTCTTTGTTTCCGAGTCTCTCTGAAGTCAACTATTAAAGGCAAATTGCTCCCAGAATGTCTGTGTACAATCAGGAAAGTGAATAATTCTTCAGTAACAGAGATAAGAGGTTACATGCAGCTGCAAAACGATGGGGATTAAAGCTTTAAAATTGATGCTGCTACCAGCTCTCTGCACTGGCAACTGCACAGACGCCCAAATCTGTTCAAAATGGCTCCGGCCACAGAGCGTACAGTGACAGGCAGTGACCAAAAGGGACATCACCACAGCGAACACATTCCGCACCTGCACTTCCATGTAGCTGTTTGCTACCTCTTTCACGGCAGAGCACAATGGGATCACAGTGTGTCATTAGTGTACAGTACAATACGCTCTGGCAGCATGAATCAAAGCTGCACAAACGTGGTGAATGACGGTCACGTTGCCTGAGTCAGAGGGAATTTCAAGAGCAGGTGCTGTACAGGTTGAATCGGGTCTAAAGTGGGTCAATACCGAAGTTTAAATCACTTCAAGAGGCCGGACTGAAGCTGCACCGTCTGTGATCGCTGATGATATCAAAGGCCTTTTCATCTCCATCTGGATTCAGAACTACACTAGAATACACGTAGTGATAAACATGTGTTGCACACTGTTTTCATTAGGAAAAACTGGAAAAGAATGGAAAATATTCAGGCATGCGTTCAACTCAACTTTTTAAAAGAAAGATATTACTGCAAAATCTGTGGTTCCTAAAGTTGGGGTCATAAGATGAGGAAATCTGTTCCATAAAATGATGTTTATTTTTTTGCATTTTTACTCAAAAAAGCTGTTATAGCTACTTATTAGGGCTGGTCCGAATAGCAATTTCTGTGGTCCGGATATTCGGGTCCAATTAATGATGAATATTCGAATATTCGGCTCATGAGGCGGCAGGGACAAATACTGCTCCATCTCACGCTTGGCACTTCGATCTTGCTCCTCATGGTATCCACAGCATGGATACCTCCTGCTATGTTTTTTTTTTTTTTTTTTTCAGGCGGTGGCACAGCAGCAGTGACCTCGCCATGCCTTTCTGCCGGGTCCTTTTTACGCCTCGACACAGTGTTTAAATAATGGGACCCTACATTCACAGGTGTTTGTCCAATCAATTCAGCTCACCACAGATTCTACATACGTCTTAAGGATAATCGAAGCAAACGGTGGAGGAATGCTTTCTGTACTGTATTCTGCACTGCATAATACGATATGACACAATCCTACAGTGGACAATACATTCAGTATATTTCTTAGTAAAGGAAAGCAAAGTGTTTTGACTCATCATTCTATAAAAGCTCAAAGACCATTGTATAAGTTAGCAATCTGTTTTAGGTGAGAACATTGTGTTGCACAGCTACGGTTAACACTACATGAAAGTGACATTATACAATCTCTAAAAACAGTGGACAAAAATATGATTTATCCATAACAAAAGAAAGTAACTAAATAATAATCTAATAATTTAACCTTTATTGATCCCCTTGGGGAAATAAAGGTTAAACTATTCTCTGCATTTGACCCATCCTATTCAAAGTTAGCCTTAACTATACATACTACCAGCAGTGGGCTGCCGCGGTGCAGCGCCCGCAGAGCAGTCAGGGGTTAAGGTCCTTGCTCAAGGGCCCACAGTGGTGGTGACTGGGTCAAGCGGTCGCTCTCACTTTCCCACCTCAACCTCTTGCCAGTCTGGGGACTCGAACCGGCGACCCACCAGTTACAAGTTCGCTTCACAAACCACTAGGCCACCACTGCCTCCTCATGCAAAGACATACAAAAAGAAGGCTCCTTTCAAAACCAATTGAAAAGTCAGTTATGCACACATGCATCACCTCTGCATTGATTATCATACAGTGAATCATATAGTGCTAAAATACAGCCCACAACACCAGTCATAGCTGTACAACAGACCACAGCTGTGTTGGAGGTGGGTGCCACACACTCAAGATTCCCCTAAAGCACATGACACATATATATAGTCTCCGATCCTCTTGAAGATACCCCCTCGAGTCGGCAGCATTTAGACATATTATTACAACAAAAGGCAAAAACAAAATGTATTTTCAGGAGAATTAAGCCCACCTAAGAGACATATTTATATCTGGTAGTCATGTGAACAGGGGTTTTCCCAAGAGGACTCAACACAATGAGAAAGGAAAAATAGAATATTTTTAGGGGCAAGACATAGACTGACAAACAATATTATAAATCTGAAAAAAAAAGAAGCTAAAAAGGACAAAGATACCACGATTAAAGAAATAAATAAAACGTTTAAATAATAAAACCTCTTTTCTAAAGCACGCAGGTCAATTACTCACCAAAACCTACTCATATGTTTTTTTCCCAAGGAGTATTGTTAGCTTCTGGCTGTGGCTGCTTGTAATATGGAGTACAACACAGCAAACAAACATAAACATGCATGCTCGCTTTGTTTTTTCAAACAACACCAGACAATATTCACAAAATTTTGCTGCAAACCCAACATGTGGGCTGTCCACTGTTTTAGCGAATATATAGCTTTACTCTCTAGTAATATTAACGCCGCACATTGTATGACTCGCAACATGACTGTGGTTTCGAGGCCTTGTGTTTTGCAATCACAAATTAGCCCCGCTCTATAACAACATATCCTGCTTTATATATCCTGTTTTCCTCTTAAAGGGACCATAGTTTACAAAATAAACATCATGCTCTATTGAAAGATACTTGAAACTAGCAACTGAGGCTCTAAACTCATTATGAAAATGTTTACTCAGGTAATAAATCAAGTGAGAAGTAGGGTCATTTTCTCATAGACTTCCATACAATCAGGCTTCTTTTTTTAGAACCAGAGGAGTCGCCCCTTGCTGGCTGATTGAAAGAATGCAGGCTTTTATATACCATCAATGGCTAATGCTGGCAGCTAGCTAGCTAACATTCATCACATTTGATGGTTCTTTGGTATTTTAGATTTAGGTAACTATGCATTTTCTCTTGTATATATATATGTGCAATTTAAACATTCAATTATTTTACACCAAACAACGCACAAAACTCTCCTGCAAACCCCCTTTTACAGTGAAACCCCATGAAAGCAGTGAGTTATCCACAGTTGTGCTCATAAAATAGCCAAGATGGTGCCAGTCACCTCCTTCCCGCTCACTGTTTGTCCTTTAAAATCAGCAGGATGAGCTCAAGATGAATGCAAACAAGCATTCTAATGACTAACTCAAAAAGGGGGAAAAAAATCCACACACTTCACCATATAAACTTCCTCAGATCCTTTCTATTTCACTCAGGCAGCTCAGACCAATATGACTGGGAACACAGTGCTTTGGCAGCGTTTCACCACATTGTAAAAGGAGGAGAAGCTTTTTTTTTTTTTAAAGCCGTCTGCCTAAATAGACATACACAATAAACGTGACAGACTTTCAGCAGTGACACTGCCTGCCTCGTCCTATTGTACGGCACCAAGAATGAAAAGTAGCAGCTCTTAACTCATAACTCATCCTGACAAGACAAGGATTGTTTCTGCAAGAAGCCACAAGTCAGACGGGGACATCTGCAATACAGAACTTCACTGCAAAAACGCCTGATTAAACACATTTTTATTTAACATCTGTAATTTTCTATGATTAATGCCGACTACCACCACACGTCAAATGGTGTAGATTTGTGTGTGTGTGTACAGCTTCTACAAAAAAACACCATATTTCACAAAGCACACAGGCTCCAGAGCTCGGTTTCCAAGACTACTACCTCTGAACAGAGATTATCCCTGCAGCATGGGGACCGATCCATCCACAGATAAATATACTGCGCTTCCATACGCTGCACCTGCAGCACCTGAACCCAGCAGGCCACAACATCACATGGTTGTGAAACAAGCAGCCTCTTCTTCTTGCTGCAGAAATCTTACACTCAGTGGAGTCAGCGAGCTGAATGCCAGCTGCTGGCACCGCTCAAAACCCAAGGAGGCTGGTTTGCTGAAAATAGGCAAAAGAAAGCAGGGGAAATTACAACTCTGCATCACATTACAGAGCCTCCAGTTTCTGCTGTTCTCCCTTTAGTGCCACCTAAAATAAATTCATTACAAATGGCGAGGCTTGCTGTGTGTCGCATGTTGTAAATTGAGTCTGATTCATTAAGAAACAGTTCTTGAAGTGGAAGAGAGAAAGTGTTGGGCACCTAATGCAGCGGCCGACAATATAATCAATTACACTAATTTTGCAAACACAACACGCGGAACAAATGGCTGCGGTTCAGACCTGGCCAGGTTTATGGGCCGAGGAAATAGATGGAGGGATGCCCTTCATTGTTTTAGAGGGAAATAAGAGGTGGAGAGTATTTAACCCCAATTACCAAAAAGGAAAGGAGGGAGAAACTTCCCTTTACATGAGGAGGAAGAGGGAGATAAATCTCTTCAGCACGGTGCATTTAAACCTGATTAAAATCCAGGAGCTGCTGTGTGAAACTTGTTGAGAAGAGAGTGTGGCGTTATCACAACAACACTTGATAGTCAGCATGAACACACTCCAACCTGCATCTCCTTAAAGTTACCAGAGCACCAGCTGAAAACAGAGCCAGCGAATCATGTGAGGTTGTGTCCTTCATCTGACTCCACTGAGCATCAATAGGAGATGCTGATGATGATGATGGGGGAGAGAAAGGAGAGAGATGAGGAGGGGGGAGGCATGGTAAACAACCGAGCAGAGAGGATCAAAATGCGTCAAGATGCTTTGAAGGCTAAAACCCTCCTGTGTGGTGCTAAACACTTGTTTTTTGGCCAATGACCGTGGATAACCTACTTGTTTAATTGGCTCCGGGTGCTGTTTCCTTCATCCCAGTTACACAGACTGGACGTGTGTGTTTCTTTTGGCATTTAAAAAACAGCCGACGCCTCTTCTAGACATCCTCTCCCCACACATACAAGTGCAGCTAGCTAACAGGCTAAGCACGTTCACCAAACGTCAATAATAGTAAACGGGGGAAAAACTGGAGGGTGAAAAAAATCAAAGTAATTCATTCGGCTTTAGAGGCAGAAACGAAGCTGAATGAGGAGTAAAATGAGAAAACAGTGTCACTTACCAGTTCAGACGCGTCTAATAATCCGCAGCGCTGTATTCCATTGCCGTTACAGTGAAATAATTTGACAGTAATACGGACTGCGCTGCTGTGGTGGCCCTGATGTCGCCGTGCTGCTCCTCGTAGCCGCTGCGTGTGATGGCGTTAGCTCTGCAGGGCCACAATGAACCCGCTGCTGCCTTCATGGGCTGTCGGGAAATCTGGGCTACACCATACGACACAACAAAATCGTTTTAGCTACAGAGGACATTCATTTATCTCTTTAAAAAGCCCCATAAAAAAACAGTGTTATCCTTAATAGCACAACCCTCGAGTGTTGCGTTTACAGCACGAATTGCGCAAAAAATCACCACACTCCAGCCAATTTATTCAAACTGCATCCTATACAATTACACAATTACTTAAACATCATCTTCACTATCTATTTCAAATCAATTAAACAACTCCAGCTCTGAATAGCAAACTTTGTCACTTTTGTTTTCTTTAATTGCCACGCTCTAATGTTCCGAGATGCCAAAAATCCAGAGCTTTCCAGGAGCAAGCGAAGCGCGCATAACGGACCCGGTCCTTTGATTGACAGGTCGCTCGTCCAATCAGAGGTGGATGAAGGGTTGAGGGTGGGAAGTGAGTGTAAACAGATTTCTGCGATGAAGATGAAGTTCAGGAGGATTTTATACGAACGTAGCTTCTTGGCTTTTTAAGCTTTTAAATGCTTAATAACAAGGTAGAAAGATTAAATACAGCATGACAATTTTCTGAGACGTCTAGTTTATGTAATAAGTGGATGTAAGACTCCAGAATGAGTGATAAACAGCTGTATGAGCTGCTGGGTTTTTTCTTAACGTTCCGGCGCCATCTTGTGTCGTAAAACAGCACCGTGATGCTAAACAGAACCAAAGTACAGTCACAGCTAATTTTATTTATCAAATTTCCTTCAGTTGTTGTTATTGTTGCTGAAGGCAAGCAATATATGTATTTATAAAAATATAACGATATAAAATATATGTCTTCCACAGTTATAGCCACATTAAAACAGTAGAAACGGTAGTTCAGTTGTTTTTAGTCAGTTTCAGGCTATACTACACTGTAAAAGAGGAATATTTTTAACAGTAAGCTATTAAAACAATTTACTGTTGTTTTACATAGTTTCCCTGTTGTGTTAAATTACAGATATTGACAAGTAGAACCACCAAAAACAGGGCAAAATTGTAAATAACAAAAAGAAAATATGTTTACCCATGGTTCTTTGACATTATTTGATCATAAAATAAGTGTTTACTGTATTTAAATCAACAACGACAAAATTATGTTCACGAAAAACTGAAAATAATTTATTTTAGTTTGTCCCTCTTTTTTTTGCCAGAACTGAACATAAAGTCCCCACCAAAAATCTGTATTTGTTTACAAATAGTAATTTATTCTTTTACAGTGTATAACCGTAAACTTGCACTGTTTTACTGTATTCAAATAAGCTTAAAAATGTATTATTTTAATGATATTTGGCAGAATTTCACAATTTTTGAACACTTAACAGACAACATCACATAACTCCTGTCCTTGCATCACTCCACTGGCTCCCTGTGCATTTGAGAATCGATTTTAAGATTTTACTGATAACTTTAAAAGCACATCATGGTCTTGCTCCTAGCTACATCAGCGAATTGCTGCCCCTTACATCCCACCCCGCAGCCTTAGATCGTCGGGCAGGGATCTCCTGACTGTTCCGAAGTCTAGGCTCAAAAGCAAGGGTGACCGGGGAGATAAGGCTTGCAGATTCAATGTCTTCTTTTAAATCGCTTCTCAAAACATACTTTTATAGGCTTGCTTTTGTGTGACGTCGTCTTTCTATGTCTGTTTCAGGTCTTTTCTATTATGTCTTTTTATATATTTTATTTGTTTTTATTGCTTTTATTTGTCTTTTACTGTTTGTTACTTTTTTAAACGACATTTGCCTGCTGCCCTGCCTGTCAAAGCACTTCGTAAACTTTGTTTTTAAAGGTGCTATATAAATAAAGAATTATTATTTTTATTATTATTACAACAGAGCTCTTGATGGAAGGATGCCAGGCAAAACAGCCAGCATATACCAAATCCCTGGCTGTGTGAATGATGCTTTCATGTCAGCAATGACACCACGGAATATCTCCTCTGGATTCAGATCCACAGGGATTTTCCCTTACAACAGGGATGTCTTCTCCGATGCAGAGTTTGAGCCATCCATGGTGTCAGACAGGCCCAACCTGGAGCAGCAGCCTGCAGCTGCAGGTGATGCACCCGTGGTTTCAACCTCCCTTTCTGCTGAGCTACCTTCACCAGGCCCTGCACATGCATGTGCTTCACCAAGTGACACAGATTCACACCCCAACCATGCTGGATCCTATGTGTCTCCTACTGAGATTCTACCCTTACAGAAAAGTCAGCAGCCTAGGAAACAAACAAACTGAAAACGTTTGAAGACAAGAATCCTGACTGATACACCTGAAAAGCAGGCAATCGAATGTGTCCATGAAGAGAGGAAAAATAAACAGAAAGGCAAAACAGAAAGAACCATCAAAGAGCAAGGAAAACTGAAGAGGAAACAAACACAGATGAAAATCGCAATGGAAAGCAGCTCTGAAGAGAGTGATGTTGCCATCCCATTTGATGACACTTCTGAGCATGAGAGCTCTAGCGATGAAAGAAGTGAACCAGATGTCTCAGATCTGGTAGGTGGTGACTTTGTCATCGTAAAATTTGCATCCAAATGCAGGAGCCACCATTACATTGGCTTGGTTGACAGCCTTGTGGGCAACGAAGTGAGTGCCAGATCACTGGCAGTAAGAAACTCACCTTTGCATTCAAGGAAAAGGATGAGGCATCCCCTGCAACCTTGACAGTTGGAATATTGAATACTTGTTTTGATTAAATGGTTAAATGGTTTTGAAATTAACTGGTGGCTTGTTCTCACAAGTTCAAAACTGTTAAAATAGTTTGTTAACACAATATGCTCAGGTTTACATTTTAAAACTCAGATGTTCAGTTTACCCCCAGATAGCTCAGCTTACCCCTAACCTGGGGCAAGTTGAGCCACAGGAGAACTTTATTTTTTTTGAGAAGTCGCTATTTTGGATAGCTTTGTCAGAGATGCATTCTGATCATTTCATTTGATAGGAGACATCCTGAAATAAAGGTATATGTTTTCATTCTATTTCTGTGTCATTTTTCCTTACCTTCAGGACAACATAAGTAAAAAGTGGCTCATCTTATCCCACTCTCCTTGAAGTTCAATCCAAGGATTCCATAGATCTCCTTTGGGTAAGCTTTGATTTTATTTTTATATTCATTATTCTGTGGGTTGTTCAAGTTTGTTTTGTTCTTTTTTACCTTACAAGATTGTTCTTGTCCTAGTTTTGCGTTGTTCTGTTCCTTATTTGTTCCACACGATCGTTCAGACTTCCGCCCGGCACGGGGCGCTGCAGCTTCTGCACCAACTCGACGAAGAAGAAGTTGTCCGGAAGCTACTATTCGTGAGCACGCGGTGCGTCCGGCCTTTCCAACAGGGCAGCGAGAAGGAACATGGTGAGCGGCGACACTCTGCAATTAAATATGAAATTTTTACCCGAAGCAGTCAACCAAACTCGTTTAACTCGTGTTTTATGTACACATAAGACTCTTAGTTGCTTCCTCGTGCTCTTGTTGTTGAGTAGCTTGTTGCCGGAGTGGAATAAAATGGTATTTTACGGAGCGATAGTTCCGACTGATGCCGCTAAGCTGAGTTGCTATTGAAAATATGGCAGACTAGCATAGCATAGCCCGCTAGCTAGTACTGCTGAATAATGTTGACAGCATAACGTCGCCTCTACCTGTATAGTGAATACGTAAAGCTAACGTGTTTGTCAATATTAGTGGCGATAGGCTTGTTTAACGGCTGAATTATATGAAGGTTTAATATGTGCCAATCTTGGCTATCTTCGCTTGGCCCACTCATGGGGAACAGACGCAGCGTTCCAAACGTGTTTTCGAGTGTAAGCGGTGTAATGGAATCGAGCTCTATAGGACTCCTGAAATGGCGTGTTTTAAGCCACTGTGGTGCTCCCGCTAACACGTTTCATTATGCTGCCATTATGCAGGCCAAGATCAAGGCAAGAGATCTGCGGGGCAAGAAAAAAGAGGAGCTGCTCAAGCAGCTGGACGACCTAAAAAATGAACTGTCCCAGCTCCGTGTGGCCAAGGTTACCGGAGGAGCTGCTTCCAAGCTGTCCAAGATGTAAGTACCGAATGATCTAACGGCACCCAGGCACACGTTCCTCATGATTCAGAGTAGCCCAGATTTTAGATTACTGTTCCCAATAAATGGTTCTAGTAAGCACAGGTGATCATGGCCATGGGGTCAAGTACCATCATTGGTGGTTTGATCACTCTAATATCCTCAATAAGTTTGTAATGAGGTTAATGCTATGTATTCAGACCTGGTAAACCCTAAGAACTTAAAGCGGGGGCACGCATGACTATTTGAATATCTAGTTTCCTTGGACTAACACAGGCTTCTCATTTAGCACACAGACATACCTGCTTGGGACTTCCTTGGTTCTCTTGTCTAAGATGATAGTTGTTGAGCTGATGTTTTGCTGATGCATTCACAACTGCTTACCAAAAGACTGAGACTTGAGATGACCTGGAATGTTCCTGAGTATTGATGACTGTGTTCACCTTGACTGCAGTGATTCTAACTGAGGCAATATTTGAATTAGTCTGTTCCCTGGAGTTGCCATTACATTTCATGTTTCTATTACCACACTGCAGAATATAGACTGGATGGTGTTATATCAGTTTTCCCTTTATGGGCATTTTCACAGTTCACAATGCCAGAAAGCATGTACAAAATTGTTCCAAGTGCCCGCAGGTGTTACCAATACTGGAAGAAACGATGGCTCTACGTGCTATTTTACTTATATTTTTAATTGTTGCGACACTTGTCTTCCCTCTGGCTTCCTGTCTGCACCAGAAAAGTACCTGAATGTTTCTCCTGTGACTGTAGGTCCAGTTGAGTCGGTAAAGGCATGCTAGATGACAGGACTCCAGAATTTATAGTATTTTCCCGAATCCGGTGCACTGGTTCATTTTTGACAATTAAAAAAATGAGGCATGTAAAATAGAGTGATTATAATGAAATATGAGTTTAAGCTAAGGGGGGTTAGGGTTACCACTTTAATGTGTAGCATAAAGGTTTGAATTCGACAAACTCCATACTGCTACCTCTGAATGAAAATAAAATGGGACAAACTATAATATTTTAGAATTGACAGGTCTTTACGGTGGGGTTTAGGGTCTGCAGGTCCATCAGGTGTTGTGTAACAGTTGTGGGCACTATTTCTTCACAATTTATTTAATGTGATTTGTGTTTTTTGTATTTTTCTGCACAAATGTCTGACTTGGTTTTTGGTTCTTCACAGCCGTGTTGTTCGCAAATCCATCGCCAGAGTCCTGACTGTAATTAACCAGACACAGAAGGAGAACTTGAGGAAATTCTACAAGGTGAGAGCATCCGGGTTCCTTGGACTAACACAGGCTTCTCATTCAGCACACAGACATGCCTGCTTGGGACTTCCTTGGTTCTCTTGTCGAAGATGATAGTTGTTGAGCTGATGTTTTGCTGATGCATTCACAACTGCTTACCAAAAGACTGAGACTTGAGATGACCTGAATGTTCCTGAGTATTGATGACTGTGTTCACCTTGACTGCTGTGATTCTAATTGAGACAATATTTTAATTAGTCTGTTCACTGCAGTTGCCATTACATTTCATGTTTCTGTTACCACACTGCAGAATATAGACTGGATGGTGTTTTATCAGTTTTCCCTTGACACAAAGTGCAGCTTTTATGTTGCTGTCCTCTCTTGACTTTGTAACTATTAACACAGTGGTTTGGGGGGGATTTTTTATCCTTTTGTTGGAGTGAAAATTTGCTCTGAAAGATGACAAGTAAAGATTCTCCCCAAAAAGCTGACATAACAAGTCCCACAAGTTTGTGTACTTGCTACAGGTTGTGAGACTTAAAGATGGAACAAATTGAAAGAGCTGTGTAGCTCATTTAAAGCTATGAGAATGTCACATCTAAAAAGCCTGCGAGTTCCTGCTCAAACCTTGATTAGATACGGGTTCAGAAAGAGCTGCAGCATCCTTACTCATTCTGTTACATATTATAAGATTGCAGTCAATGTAAACCTAGTAAATGACACTGTGGTGCTCTCCTCCTCATGCATTTACATGTCAAGTGTCCTGAGCTGGTCAAGTACTAACAAGTGTTATTTCTAGTATTGAATTTTAAATACAATTAGAAACGACATCATTGATCTGAATAACAAAGCCCTGGTATGTGCTCAATCCTTGGCTAAACAAAATGCATGCGGTTTGATGCCGTGGTTGACATTTGGGTGAAATATTTTGCATAACACTTCAAACCTTTACAGCTGTGGTCAACAGTTTAGCCTTTTCATCTGGCACAATAGTTTTTCAGCTCTCCTGAATTTTTTATTTCATTTCTTTCAGGGCAAGAAGTACAAGCCCCTGGATCTGAGACCCAAGAAGACCAGAGCTCTGCGCCGCCGGCTCAACAAGCATGAAGAGAGTCTGCGCACCAAGAAACAGCAGAGGAAAGATCTCCTCTACTCCATCCGCAAATTTGCTGTCAAAGCTTAAAAGCTTTTTCTATTGACAAATAAAATAAATTTAAAAAGACAAATTGTTGTGTAGTATTTCCTCAACAAGCACCATCGTACCTCAGATTCAGTCTTTCCTTGCACCAGTTATTTCATTTCGTTCTGTTGGACCAAATGATATCAGTGAAGAGTAGGTTGTGTCTGCAGACCTGCAGTCAGGACCGTACACACCCTGGTGTGTGTGTCACCTGCAGAGTTGGTGCCAAAGGAAGTAGCATCTCTCACCATGATGGACGACAGTCGCAACGTGAGCACTGATCGTGAATCGTTTTATTGTTTAACGTTATTAACCTGTCAGACCTGCTAAACTCTGAGAGAAAAACTATGATTGAACTTGTCATTAAACACTGCAAACATTCATGTTTTATATCATGAACGCTGCTGTAAAACTGACTCTAGGCTTGTTTGCGTATTTATTTAATTGAGTCATAGTTCTATTTTTGGCAGCTTAACTCCGGAATGATAATTAACTACAGCCAGCATATTAATTAATACTTCATCAGATGATGGAACTCTGTTGGAATGGTCAGTGTGTCACTACTTAAGCTGCAATACGCTTCATTGTGAATGTTTAATACTCAATGTTTTACAGATGGATAGAAACTTTATTAATCCCTTGGGAGGGTTCCCTCAGGGAAATTTAATCACCTGTTCCTTGGCCCATTATCAACATTTCCTGAAAATTTCATCAAAATCCGTTCGTAACTTTTAAAGTTATCTTACTAACAAACAAACGCCGGCAAAAACATAACCTCCGCTTCGCGCTTGGCGGAGGTAAAAACGTATTGCACACCAGGAAGATGATTGCATGTATTGTTGGTTGCACAGGCCCAGGAAATAGTAGTGTTAATGCTCAGTGCTCATATACCATCCACTCCCCTCCCGACACCTCTCCCCTTTCCACTGAGTGCAGAGTTGTACAGTTTGATGGCTCGGGGGATAAAGGAGTCTGCTTTTGCTTCTGGGGAGGAGCAGCCTTTCAATGATCAGACTTCTCTGTGCTTCGATGACAGAGTGCAGAGGGTGACTGGCATCATCCATGATGGCCAGTAGTTTGTTCAGGGATCTCCTTTTTGCAACTGTCACCAGGGAGTCCAGCTTCATGTCGACCACAGAGCCAGCTCCCCTGATCAGTTTGTCCAACCTGTTGGAGTTCTTAAAGTTTTAATGATGTTAATGTTGCAGGTATTTAACTGGTCTCCGTTAAAAGCAGAGGTATATTAATGCTGTATTCCTCTTAGTAGAGCTGCTGCTGCTGTTGTGCTGCTGGCTCTCTTTCATAGTTTACCAAGAACCTTTATGGACCTCAGTCATCAGTTATTCCACCTGTGACGAGTCCAAATGTCTGCTGTGAAAAAGGATAAACAGTAAGAGTACATTTTCCTCCATAATACATGTTTTCATAGTGTGTCTTTTCATTATGACATTGTTTTGTAATGTTGAGACATTTAGTACGTCCTTGGCCCAGTTCTAGGTTTAGGTCTAATTTATGTTTATGTTTGTGTTATGGGTCTCTGGAACGATGACCACATGAACAAATATGTGACCTGTATAAAGCAAGTAAAACAGCAGCAATGAATGACAATTTCAGTCTTTGTGTGTCATTCTTGTCTTTCTATAGGTAATTAGCATAACACTGGAATGTTTAATTAACACACCTTTTCTGTTTCATAAATCATCAGTTTCACAAGCCCAGTTTCCGATGACCTGTTCAATCAATTCAGCCCAACAGACAAAACACATTTCTCTACAATATAAAACTGCTCTTAACACTGCAACTCATGTTCAGTGTACTATATGGACAAAACATTCCTCCAGATGTGTCGGATCTAACACAAAATTACACATATAAGTATGGAAGTGCAGCAGGCACACCTGCCATAACCGCCCGTTCAATCTCTTCTAGGAGAGAACTGGCTGGTCCTTCCCCTCACTTCACCTCCGTATCCACAGCACGGGGTGCGGTTAGAGGTGTGGGCGGGTCTGTGCGCGCTGAGAGGCGTGGCCTATTTGCATATTTTCTAAATATTTAGCTTTACACTTGGCGACACATTTAGATTTAGATTTAATATTTAGATTTAACATTTAGATTTAGATTTAATATTTAGATTTAAGATTTAGATTTAGATTTGATATTTAGATTTAACATTTAGATTTGATATTTAGATTTAGATTTAGCATTTAGATTCACCATTTGATTTCTACCTCAAATGTGAAGAAAATGAGCTAAATGTGAGAAAAGTGAG
>OMNN01074324.1:2586-26268 GCA_900302755.1 Chromis chromis | reverse complement strand
CATTTTCATTTCATTTATTGGTTAACTTGATTTGGGACAGTGCACATTCATCAACACTGATGTATTAAGCATCAGTGTAAATGTGCCGGACTTAGCATAACTGCTAAATTTCAGCCGTAGTCCCAAGGCAGGTTCCAGACAATATAAAACAAAAAACTTTAAAACCTCACAATGACACATCATACAATGGACAATTACAAAACAGAAGACGGACAGACAAGATCAAGACAACATACAAGATAAAACAAATCATTTTACCCCATAGTTCCAGAACAATAGACCAAAAAAAAGACCCCGGGAGCAGTGGTTAAGCATGGGTACATGTCTGATTTGTTTTTAACCAGTGTTTAAGATTGTTTTTAAAAAATGAATAATTGTCGCAGTTTCTAATGTGAGATGGTAAGTTCCAGGACTGTGTTCTTCTTACAGAGAGGACCATTTGACCGAATTTAAACGTCATTTGGTGCTACATCAGAAACTGACTGGCACAGGTCCTGAAATTAGCTTCAGAGCTTGAAAATCCATTTTTTAGGACATTTTAACAGGATTCTTTTTCAGGAAGGATTGTTTTGATTTCTTTGAAACTTTTTGAAGGGAATGCCTTCATATCCATTGAAAACATATTTAAAAATTACATTACTCCTTCATTATTTAAACATTTTATGAAAGTGGCACGTTTCCTAGTATTTGGTGGCTTTAATTGTCAGGTAGATATTTGGATTATGTTGATTTCAAGGTTTTATATGTCTGGTACTGTTCCACACCCAGGACAGAATCAGTTGTAACCCCGTGGGATAACTTCCCCAGGGAGGCTGGTCAGTGTAACCCTCTGGTCCCTCTTTTTGATGGCAACCACCACCCATGTCTGCCACTCAACAGGCACTGACCCCAACCTGCACGCAATGCGGAAGAGGTGTGTCAGCCGAGACAGCCCAACGGTGTCCAGAACCCTCAGCATCTCAGAACAAATCTCTTCCACACTCGGTCCCTGCCACAGAGCTTCCTCGACAACCTCCTCCAAGGATATGGGTGAGTTTTCAGACTCTGCCTCCTCAACAACAGCAAGATATCAGAAAAGAAATGAGCAAAACATTTATTCTTTCAGATATTGTTGTAGCATGCCTCTGATGCATAACTTACACAATTTTCAATTATTTTACACTCGTTAAAATGCAATATTGGCCCTAGTCTGGAGCAGGATTTTTGTATTTGTACTCACAATAATTGTATTTCTATATAATTATGTGATAAACTGGAAACAAACTGGAAAAGAACATGTGAATTAAGAGCGAATGGAAAGGAGCCTAAATAAGCTACGCTGCGTGGTGTCATTAGAAGGTGGTGGTATAGGCTACGTTACACATGGTTGCAATAAATACGGTAGAAGAAGATGAAAACAAATCCCGTAATTTGCCAACTGACAAAAAAATCTAAAAGAAGAAACATGAATGAAACAAGCTTTGGCCATATAAGACAGAAAATGGAGAGAAGTCTTCAGGAATGATTTTCAGTTTCATGTCAGCTGGCATCAGTCATGTTTGGAGACAAAGGTGATGAAAGAAGTAACGGATCAGTAATGTGAGTTCAAATTTTCACTATGTCAGACCTCATTTAAAAGGGGTATTTTCATCTCTCATATGCACATTAGGCCTATCTGTTTTTAGGAAAGGGATGCACAGTGGCTCAATGGTTAGCACCGTCGCCTCACAACTAGAAGATCCCGGTTTGCGTCCCGGTTAGGACGCCTGGGATCTTTCTGTGTGGAGTTTGCATGTTCTCCCTGTGCAGGTTAATTGATTATTCTAAATTGTCCGTAGGTGTGAATGAGAGTGTGCTTGGTTGTCTGTCTCTATATGTAGCCCTGTGATAGACTGGTGACCTGTCCAGGGTGTCCCCTGTCTTCGCCCGAGTCGGCTGGGATAGACTCCAGCCCCAAGGCTACAGAGGATTAAAGTATAGATAATGGATGGATGCATGGATGTATTCTCAATAAAATAAATCAATTAAAAAATGCTCTACTTTGGATCTGATGTAGCCGCCTCTCTGTCTGTAGTCAGTCTGTGGCCCCAAGCAATCTGATTGGTTATGCATTATGAGTAATAGGCTATCAAAGCTGAAGAATAATTCTCTTTTAATTACACATAAGTAATAAAACAAGAAGTTTATTTCTACAAAGCTCAGTGTGGTGGCTTCAGGTCATTGGCATCTTCACAGTGTCCAACTCCAAATAACTACCAGCTAATCCAAAAATGAATGTCATCTATCACTATCCCTTATTACTCAAAGTGACCGCGCCCTTAATTATGCAAAACTTTAAGCCTTAATCCAATTTAAACAGGTGAGAACTGCAGGTTTTCATAGAGGTTCCAGCATGGCTGCAGACTCTTGTTTGCATGTTGCTGATCCCTCTGAAACAAGCAGGGGTGGGTGTTTTAGATGTGTCCCTCTTCCAGCACACCTGATTCAAATGATCAGGATTGTTATCAGGCTTCTGCAGAGCTTGATGATGAGCTGATCATTTGAATCAGGTGTGTTGGAAGAGGGAGACATCTGAAACATGCAGGATTTTTACTTTCGAGGACCAGAATTCTCCACCCCTGGAAACAACGCAGAAGAAATACTGGACCGGTTGGGTAGTATGGAACATTTCTATAGACTAAATTGCTTGTTGATATTTGAAATCACAAAAAAATGCATTTAAACCAGACCCAGAGCAACGCAAACAAAGCCGCCATTTGTATGTTTTTAAAAGTAACCGTGGGCAGCTGTGGTTAGCATCGTCGCCTTACAGCAAGAAGGTTCTGGGTTTGAACCTGCTGGAGTTTCTCCCTGTGCCTGCGTGGGTTTTCTCCAGGTGCTCCAACTTCCTCCAACGGTTCTAAATTGCACGTAGGTGTGAGTGTAAGCATGCCTGGCTGTTTGTCTCTTTGTGTTTGCCCTGTGGTGAACTGGCGACCTCTCCAGGGTGTTACCCGCCTCTCACCCAGTGTCAGCTGGGATCGGCTCCGGCCCCTACGATCCGCTACAGGATGAAGCGGGTATAGCTAATGGAGGGATGGATGGGAAAAGTAGCTGTTTACTTTCAATTAGTTGTTCTGTCCTGCTTAGGTTTCCCTGCTGTCTTGTTCTCGTTGCCTTGCAGGTAATTGGTAGGTGGGGACATCAACTTAGTGCAGCACCTGGGCCCAGTTCACCTCAGACTACTATAAATACTGCCACCTCTCCTCCTGTGCTGCTTTCGTCTTCTTTATCATGTTTTTCTCCCACATCCAGGCACCAACCGTTCTGCTTTTACTGTCCCTGCTGATTTGCATTGTAGTTGACTTAATTTCTTATTTGCCTGTGGTTCATCACAAGGCGTGCAGTGTTAAATCAGGCGGACATAAAAACAAAAAAGTCAGGCACAGAATTTTATGATTAGCATCAGCTAATAAAATCTATTACAGCATTTGTAGTTCTGCAAACACAATTCCATTTCCAAATGACAATACATTCCCCGTGTATTTCTGCCACAGATCTGGGCCTCTAGTCAATTATGTAACGAGGAGGTGCTTCAAATCTCCTCGTCTCCTCTGTGTTTTTTGGTCAGAAACATGAAAAGTCAAATGCCTGTTTTCAAGGTTAGTGTGAGGTGTTTCTATATTAAAGTGTTGGACAGAGCCGGGCAGTAAAATGTCCTGCATTAAGAGAGGTGTGTAAAAATGGCTGTTGGGGGGAAGTAGACAGAAAATCCGACTCAGTCTCTTAGTACTTCACACATCAGTGCATATTGAAACCAGCTACTGAGCTCGCAGGCAGCAAGGAGTGGGGGGGCGTTTGTTGACCTGGGGAGCAGATGGTGGGCTGAGAGGAAGGTCTGCTGGCTGGACGTCAGAGCCCAAGACGCTCTTTGTTGCTTTTTTCTTTTTTTTCTTCTTTTAACAGACCACCACTGGCACAAACAAGGCGTGCACAGACACTTACTACACACACACACTCCCACAGACCATATGAATGTCAAAAGCTAAAAGTGTCAACCTAAAAGGACACAGAGAAGCAAGCCTTCACGTTTTCCTCAAATACCATCGTACATTTTGCAACGGGAACATTTTATGATTCGACCCTGACACGCATGAACCCAGATATTGTCTCTCCTCGCGTGTCTCTCCCTCATGCAAACAGATGCACACATTGGAGCTAACCCCTCCTGAAACCTGAATGCTTTTAAATCTGCGACGACAAACCTCGCTGAATGCGGTGCAACTTGCTTCTTTTTTTTTTTTAAATCAAACATTAAACACATCACATCACCATACGAGCTATCCGTTCCCTGCTCTTCCCCATGCTGTGCTAAATTATAAAAAAAGCCAGTCTGTTCAGTGTAAAAATTTCATTGCTTGCTGCGGATGAACAGAGCGGTTGCAGACAAGCGGAGGAGTGGAAATGAGGAGAGCAGAGGAGCGGTGATGTCTGGCGCTGAACGTGTTGAGCCAGAGGTCAGCCCAACTCCGGCGAAACCCAGAAACAATAACACACACACACACACACACACACACACACACACACACACAAAGATGCACACACATATGCAGACACATATACACATTGTGTGCTTGTAAATTGTTCTATTCACTTACTGAAAAACACTGGAATTTGAATAACCCCCCGGTCATGAAAACAAACTTTGTGAATACTGAAAGATTTTGATGCCTTTATTAAGGACTGACTATGCTTTGAGTTCATCTGAATCGTCTTGTATGATGTCCATGAAACTTCTAATATGTTGTGAATACTAATGGCTCAGTGGGCAGTGTGTGTGATAAGTGATGAAACGTCTTTGAATGCCTGCGTTGTCCTTGGCTGACTGGTGGGTGCCGTTTCATTATGGATATTCACTGTACTTTGAAAATTAGCAAAACCTGGCAGGTATCAACAGCCTCAAAAGCTGCGTCTTTAAGCACTACTCTGTGTTCTTTGCAGCCCTTGAACTTAAAAAAAAAACGGAGCAGATTGAAGGCGCATAAGAGCCTGAAGTGATAGTTGTGAGCAAAGAAAATTAATATAAAAGTAAAACAGTTAAAATACAAACGTCTGTTGCCAGAGGTAAAATAGCTGTCAGGGATGGCCTTCTAGCCTAAAGACAGGCTGGGCTCATCACGAGAGACGAAGACAAAGACAGAACAGGTGGAGAAACACAATATTTCTATAGATATACTCTCATGAAAGGATGAAAGGGGGGACATAAAGGCAACAAGAGAAAGAGTTGGCACTTTACCGTAACATGCTAGATAAAAGACATAGTACAACCATACTACAGACAGCAGTGACAAGTGGAGGAAGCATAAAAACTAAAGAGATTAAGCAGCAATAGTGGAGGAAATTAAAAGTTAGACTGTACTATTGAAATCAGAGAAATCCTTTGCAGAGAGGCCAGGAGGGCAAACCAAATATTCCTTGACTTAACGTCTAATTCTGAATCTGAATATTAGCCAGTGAGGTTTTAAATGTAAATATGCCATTATGCTGTCATTACAGTGTTCACATCCGCAGGCCCATGGGTCAGCCCAGCCACTGTTAATTTTGCAGGCAAAAGCTTTTTTTTCCCTCCCTGCGCTCTTGAAATGTTAATAACTTTCTATTAGTTAATGTAGCGTGACTAAAATTCCGATTAGATATAATTCATTTTAATATCTGTGACTGGCCGGCCTGATCATTTTCCGCCGCGTTCTCCCGGCCGCATTACACGATTCTAAATTGGACTCATTTACATTGGCTGGTTAAATCAAGGCCTTCTCTTGCAATTTAGCTGTCATCAAATCAATTTTGTAATTTTCTTTGCTCTTTGAGGTACGACTGTTTCCGAATTGAATAATACCAGCCATCACATTTAATTAGCCGTTATAGCATGTGTCAGAACAGGAAGGGGATGCGGCAACATCTCAAATGCAACGAGACAGCATCGGCAGCCACAACTTGGGCCCATTAGATAAGATATTGCGTTAGACAAGCGTTATTTTCCCTTCATTTAGGTTTAACCAGCAAGTGGCTGTCTAATTATGCACCATTTATTGCTTTTTACAAGGTTTTGTTCATGAAGGCCAAGAACAACAGGAATGTTTGCATAGTTGAACTCTGACCTTTTCTTATAGCCTTCTTGAAGTAATAGCTCGTCCTTTCTGCTTCCATAATGTGCAGGAAAAAACATGAGCAACACGTCGCACAATGGGCATGCAGTGGCGGAACCACAGTGGGTGAGGCAGGCGCAGGAGTGAAGCTCCCATGTGGCTTTGCTCAGTGGTGACTGAACCATAAGAACAGAGGGACAGAGGGCTGCACACCACAGGGACTCTGGGATGGCTCAGCCTTCTCCTGGAGGACCGCTGCCTTGGGTAAGTGGTGGTGTCGCTCCAGATCAGAGGACATCCAGGCTCTTGAGAGGAGGCGGAGCAGGGTAGGACGGTAGGAGACAGTAGGGGGAGGCCAGGGGGGGAGATGAGGGTCGGCCGAGGCAGTGAGGACTGGGGATACGAGGGCAGATCACAGTGGGAATAGCAGTGAATAGGCTGGTTTCCTTTTGACTGGAGCCAGAATGTGGGCACATGCAGGCTGGTAAGAGTGCAGTCAGAGATTAATATGTAGGACACACACATGATCAGATGTCACATCAAACATTTTCTTTTGTAGCAAACCCAATATTTATAAAGTGGACAAAATAATAGAAACATATTTATTAAATTTCCAGATCAGCCATACTAAATGTATGTTTTTAGCAGAAGCAGGATTAATGATAATGATCATGATCACTGTTATCTCAAACTGGGCCTGAGACTTCAACAGACACACTACTACCGATGTTCTTTCAAATTAAGGTACTCTCATGTTTAAAGGAACTAAAAACATAAAATCAATACAACTAAATACATTTTCTACATTGTTTCCTGTTTGCAGTCTGGTTCCATTTGTTCTCAAATAAAAGGAAATTCAGTGTTTAGCAAAAGCTTCCTAGTCTCAGTCTACTTTGATCATTTCTCCAGATACTTCTTGACTGATTTGAATATGCTTTAAGCCAACACATTCAGATGGACCTTTAAACAAATTAATAATTGGTCATAAGTATAGCTTGAAGTGCCTTTGTTACTAAGATGGAGTTGCTTCAAAGCTCAGGCCTTATTTCATGTGGCGTTCCAGTTATTTTGACCGTCTGTAAGCTTTTTGAATGGTGTGCACCTCCGCTCAATGAAGCACTTGAGGGATTTGCTATCTAAATCTCCCTTCACTGAGATACATATCAAAGCCACAAATGTCAAAGGAGATAGCAACATTGCAGCAGTGGTAATCCACTGGCTGCTGTAGTCTTACGCAAGTGCGTCTGTGGGTTTGAGCTCTGTGAATATTTTCACATCTCCTTTTCTGAAGATGTGGGATGAGGTCACGATTGAAGCAGGTAAAATAATAGAAACATGTGTGGCTCTGTCTGACTGTGGCTATTTCATAAACCAGGCCCAGTTCTCTAATGTGTATGGTGTATAGGTGGTGGTAAAGGAGCACTGTGTATGTACAATAAAGAGTAAATGACGCTCAGCCCCCCTTCTGACACTTTCTCTAGCTTATAAAATGAACAAACCCCCGTTTTAACCATGAACACAGACAGCTGATAGAACTAAACTCACAATCCCTTTATCTTTTTTGTGATCTCTGTTTTCCCCCTTTCTCTCTCTTCCCGTCAGTGTTGCATAGAGAGCGGCTGATGTTTTAATCATGGCCGCAGGGCTCATTGTGATGTGCAGCCACCTCTGGGGTCTCTAATTGTCTCAGGCCAGGCTGGCTCTGCTGATCACCCTACGTCTGGAATGGCTAATGACTCGCAGTGAGGTAGAGAGACAGAGATGCTTCCCATATAGAGCTCTATCTGTTTGTTGTGTGCGTGTGTGTGTGTGTGTGTGTGCATGTGTGAGTGTGTGTGGGTGCACCTGTTTTTTTAAGGTGTTTGTGTGTGAGCACAGTCATTTGCCATGTGCCTATGCATGTAAGCACATAATGGATTAGGGAATTAACTGCACACAGTGCTTGATTACCGTCATTCCCAAATCAAGGCCAACATATCACCAGTCCTAGTCTTCCCCACAAAGCTCCCTGCCGCCGCCTCTTACTGAAACACTTGGATGACATTTGAGGTGGATTTCATGATGTTGTGTTCTCTATTACCCCCAAATTACATTCCTATACAACTAACCTTAATTGTCACTTCATTTTGGAAAGAAGCATTTTCTCCTGGTACGATAACAGTATAGAAAATGTTTCTACTTTAAGAGAGCCACAATGGCTGGAGGAGTAACTGGAGTTGGTGTCCCATGTACAAATGAAACATGGATGTTGTTTGCATTACCTAATTATTTTTAGTAAAAACTATTAAATAGTTGCATGTTTGGTAGTTAAAATAAGAGAGATTCATTACATTAACTTAATAGTAAAGGATTTCAGAATTACATAATTTTGTTGAGTTGTAATTATTTAATCAAGCTATTTAAAACGCACAAGATTGTCCCAACACGTTATCCGTACTTTCTTGTACATGCGCAGTCCAGCCGAGAAAGAAACGCCACTTTGAGGATCCATGTCGCTGTGAAACGGACTGAATTGTCTTTTCAATCTTTGCCAGCCTTTGATTACGTGATAAGTACACCAGTTATTAAACAATATTAAACAAAATGCTATGTACTGCATACGATGCATAAGACAATGAGTATTTTTGACTTTTTAACAATCTGTCATTTACTTTGACGTTAGATTTGAAAAGCTGTGAATCGCTAGTTTAACTTGCACTGTTAAATGATTGAAATTAACCTCCTGAGAGCTGCGACCACATCGTGTTTTGGCTTCCCTGCACCATGATACTTCTTGATCTGAAACCCATTCGTGTGTATTGCTTGCACCGAGCGAAGCACGGTGCGCGGGTGGGTGAGACCGCACGCCCACCGCGGTCAAAGTTCAGATTAGTTGAACTTTGAACCCCGCGCGCTATGATGTAGGAACATGAGTCCTATAAAAACAAGGCATCTCACCTGGCATGGAGGACAAAGTGGAGGAAAAGCCGGTTCTGTGTGTGTGTCTGGATCAGTCTGTGGTCTGAATTCCCCGAAATATATGACACAACTTTGCGGCTGTATTGAAAACAGTTTTCATAATAGCAAGGACAGTACATAAGGTCTTCACTTTACGCACTGTGAAGTGGAATGTGAAGTGCTATGAGATGACATATGTTGTGAATTGGCGCTGTATACATAAAATTTAATTGAATTTAATAGTGTTAACGCTTGGCCGCAATCTACTATTATTGTTCATATTACTACTTATGACAATTTATTATTCAAAGACAATGCTTATTTTTATATTCATTAGGTTCTACTAATCCCAAATAGAGGAAATCAAAATGCATGGCCCAAAAAAGTTAGGGTCTCAGGAAGTTAAATGAGTACCCTTGTTTGTCTATAAAATATTAGAGTCTATCACTAAAGAAGCAAAATTTCAAGCTTTACCTGTCGGAGTTTTTAATAGTCTGTAAATAATGATTTTTAACTTGATTTGACTGTTTGGTAATGTTAACTTAACCTGCATGGCTAGAGGTAAGTGGACACCTCAAGTTTTGGAGACTCGTTGCAGTCATGCCAGTCCAGTGATGGAATGCAAAGGAGTACATTTACTCAAGTACTGTATTTAAGTACTTATTAGAGTTACTTGTAATATTAAGTCACTTGAATGTTTCCATGTCATGAAACTTGCTTAGTGCTCCATTTTATTGTATGAAAGATGCTGTATAAATCGGATTGATTGATATTCTGATTTTACATTCTAGGAACAATGTTTTTGGCATTGTGTGATCAAAGCTGTGATCAACTGGGAATTCTAGATTTCCCAAGTTGTGTCTGGGAGTGGCTCAGTTGATGGGTGCAAAGGCCAGCGGCTCAACAGTAGTGGTGAGCATCTTTCACTGATCTAAATAAGTTCATTATTCATTGCTACAGATAATTTAGAACAGAAAATGCTTCAGAAATGTACAAATGCAACAATAGCTGTAATTTAGAGCTAGGAATCGATGTTGAATATTTACATGACAGGAAATCATTCAGGACATGCCCTTCATCACAGAGTTCTGAGGCGGGTGGCCAGCGAGGTAATGTAATGATCCTTGCTGTGTATTTAATACGTGCTATATGTTTATACACGTAGCAGTGAATCATTTCATTTGAAAGTCTTGATTTGCTAACCCCTATAAATAAACATAAATGATTCCCCTTTTTGCACCACATGAGGTGTTGTGTATAACATCGCTTTCAGGTGGAAATGTCATTTTGCATCACTCTCATTGTGTTTCAGGTAAAGGCAGAGTTCACCCACATCACCGCTGTTCCCCTGCTGTCCACGTTCATGTCCAAACTGGATCATTACTCGAACCAGTTGATGAAGGTGTTTAGAAAGAAGGGTGGAGCAGCAGGACACAGAATAGGCATGATCATGGCAGCCATGGACGAGGTGGGGTGTTCTATTAAATGGTGTAGTTTGGGCACTTACCCATGTGTCGCCATCTTTATAAATCTCTGCCCCTGTTTGGTTCCCTGAGTCTTTTTGGGTAGTGTGCTTGTTCTTGTATGGGTAATGGGAACATGGTATATTTTTTTAATTATGTGTAGACCCTGAAGGTTTGTTTGCCCCCCCACAGAATCCTACTGTTGAAACACGACGAGAATGTGTCTTCACAGCACTTTGTGTGTACCTCAATGGAAATCCTGAAAGCTTTATAAAGGACTATGAGGTAAGTTGCAACATACAATATGAACCATAGCCCAACAAAGACCTTTTGTCTGAGCTGAGGAAATTGTTACTATTGTGTGACAACCAACCCTTTGTGCCTCACTAAGGACATTCATGGCTTTTAAGAGTTTTTATTTTTGGCCTTTTATGCCTTTATTGGATAGGACAGTGGATAGAGTCAGAAACAGGAGAGAGTGGGGAAGGACATGCGGTAAACACATCCGAGGTTGGAATTGAACCCGGGACAGCCGCTACGCCTCTGCACTTGGGTCACGCAACATAACCATTAGGCTATCGGGGCGCCCACATTCATGGCTTTTTATTTTCTTGATCAGTTGAGCTGTGTTCATGCATATGGCATCAAATTCTCTTATGATATTCCACAACATATATATTTTTTATTTCAACCAATAACTTAGAACAAGTCCATAATATACTGCACAGACAAAATCGGTCCTCTAAAGCTGTTAGGGAGAAAAATTATAACTACATTTTTTGACCCCCGCACCAAAAAATGGACTCCTTTGTACATTCCTGTATTCTGAGCTGTAATTTTAGAGCCAGGGCTTCAAAATTGTAGTTTTTCACCAGATACCATCATTTAGCTGTATTTTACCTATGGGAGAATACAATGCAGTGTTTCCCAGTCCTGCTTGTCCTGTATTATGAAGCACAACAGACCAGTGAAAAATGTGGTTGCATCCAAAATGACCTGGATGTGTTCATGTGGGTGTCAGAGTGTGGTGTGTATTGAAAAATGAATGTGTGAATGTACAGATACATATGAGAGTTTGTATTGTCTTGCAGGTCTGCATTTATAGCATTATGTCTAACTCGCTCTCTCTCTCTCTCTCTCTCGCTCTCGCTCTCTCGCTCTCGCTCTCTCTCTCTCTCTCTCTCTCTCTTTCTCTCTCTCACACACACACACATGCACACACAACCACTTTCACTCATACATCCAGTCACATGTGCACGCAGGTCGTCAAACTCAGTATAGAATATAACATACAGCACTTCAAATTTCTCAAATTGTTTTACACGTTAAAGACAATGTTATTCAGACATGACTAGTGCACTTTAAAGGACCCAAGAGTATTGTTTTTGAGGCTTGATCGTTATTTGTACATTTGTCTTTTTATTTTTTCTCCTTAATTTATTTTCTCTAATGTATTTTCCTCAGCTGGTTGACATAACTAAGTTAAGTAAATATGATGTTTCATTTCTTTGAGTGTAGGATCATTACTCTTAGACTTATATTTTTCATTTGTCACTTGCCGTATGGTTAAGTTTAGGCACCAAAGCGCCTCAGTTAGGTTTAGGAAAAGATCATGGTTTGAGATCAAATGAGTTAGATTTCTGCCCAACTTAATCCCAAATGGCTCTGCCCACTCACCTATGTATGCATCATGCAACCATAGGCAATGAGAATCTCATGAGATTAAGGTGGCTGCAGTTTTTGGAACGAGGCATCGCAGTTGCTCTGTAGCGACTGCCTCAGGGCATGATGGGAAACACCTGTCTCTCACCTGATCTAACAGCTGATTAGTTTAGATCTTGGCTCAAGAGAATGACATTTGATAGAAACTTTTCATTTGTTGAATTGAAGAGATTTAGATCATTAGAGTCCATGCTGTGTGGTTAATGGTGTGTTTTTATAAGTCACAAAGTGCATACAGTATAGCACAATTATAGTCAGTTATAGTCTAGTGCAGGGGTGTCAAACCCTGGTCCTCGAGGGCCCCTATCCTGCATGTTTTAGATGTCTCCCTCTTCCAACACCTGATTCAAATGATCAGGATCATTATCAGGCTTCTGCAGAGCTTGATGATGAGCTGTTCTGTGGTAGGTCATATTAAAAAGCCTTAATCATTTTCTAAAACTGCTGCTCATTGTAGTTTTTATCAAACTTTACTCAAAAATGAAGAAATCATGTGTTTGTTGACGACTTTACTTCAGCAGCGGATTAATACATTTTGGTGCTATAGTGAGTTTTTGTGGCAGTTGGACAGTTTATGTTTCAATGTGTCTGAAAGGTAGCAGGAAGTCGAACAGTTCAATTGTCTATCCGAAAGAAAGAATTAAAAGCAAACACGATGCATTTTGGTTTTTAAATCAACACAATTTCATTAAGACAACAAACTAACTTCAGATAAATGTATGACTCCTGAATGTGAATATGTGTGTTACAGAAGCCAATTTGTTCCTGGAAATCCTTCTGTGAAAACGTTACAGCAAATCTTGAATGAGCATTCATTTAAGCCAGGGGTTAAATGGTTAAGACATGCTGTAGACATCATACACGATTAGGAAATGTTGCTTTATGAATGATACATTTCCTCCTTCACAAGATCCAGACCGTAATCTCCTTCTAAGCTCTGAGCGGCTCCCTGGGTCTGCGTGGCTGGCCCGCGGATGATGTGGTCTTAGGGTAAAGGGGCCTATTGCTTATGTTGCTGATTGTATACCTGTGGATAAGGCTTTCAGGTGCAAGACAGAGAGCCCTAAGCTCCCAGCGGCCCACGCTCACAGAATACAGATGTCCCTCCCCTCCAGCTTCCTTTCAAACGTGCACACAATCACACGCTTTTCTGATCGTGTCTCCTTCATTCACTAGTCTCTCCTCACGTTAATTCTTCTTCAGCATCACAGCTCCTGTAGCTCTTGTGTTCCTATCCTTGAGTCACAGTCCACATGGTGCTCATGACACATGCAGCTAACCTGGAGACAGTGAATTACTCTCTACTAAGTGTTGAGTATTTAGGGTGTTGTTGTTACGTCCCCATGATAGACCCTGCATTCCATATCACATACTTTTTACTTTCAGTACATACTGCAGCTGCCCTTACAAAGTATTTACTATTGCATGTAGTATGCAAACAGCTGCGATATACTACTTTGTCATAATATTGCAACTTAAGCTTTGACCACCTTGCTCATATATTTGCTAATCTGTCTGTGCTCTCTACGTGGCTCATTATCTTTTACAATTATGTGAGACATCATGACTTCATGCATCATTCCTCTGCACAGGGGATTGTGGGTCAGAATGGCCAGAAAACATGCTGGCTTGCAAACTGCAAATGTGACCAGATGTAGTAGACATCCATCCATCCATCCATCCATTATATGTACACCGCTTAATCCTCTGCAGGGTCGCGGGGGAGCTGGAGTCTATCCCAGCCGACTTAGGGCGAAGGCAGGGGACACCCTGGACAGGTCACCAGTCCATCGCAGGGCTACACATAGAGACAAACCAAGCACACTCTCATTCACATGTACGGACAATTTAGAATCATCAATTAACCTCAGCATGTTTTTGGACTGTGGGAGGAAGCTGGAGAACCTGGTGAAAACCCACACTGCACAGGGAGAACATGCAAACTCCACACAGAAAGATCCCAGGCGTCCTAACCGGGACGCGAACCGGGGATCTTCTAGCTGTGAGGCGACGGTGCTAACCACTGAGCCACCGTGCAGCCCGTAGTAGACATCCACTTATTGTATTTAGCATAACATTAACTATGTGTTGGGACTGTATAGTATAGTAGTATTACTAGTGGAACACTCTTTGCCTACTCTAACAAATTTTGAATCTGGGTGGCATCACTCACATCAGGAGGAATTCTCAGATCTTCTTCTGGCTGATCTCAGACACGCATCACACACTGGCACAGCAGGGTTAAAAATATTCTGCAGAGGGAAGCAGATGTAAACACAATGGAGACTGTGGTGCAACATCTTGCTGAACAGATTTCATACTTCTCATATTAGCAAATAATCTGGGCTAGCAACGGTTCAGACCAAGCGCCCAGTTTTCTCCTCTGATTGTCTTTAAGGATGAAAATACTGTCAGTTGGCCAAAACTCCTGTCATACCTCTTCAGACCAGACTCTGCCACCTGACCCCCCACCATCTCCACCATGACCTGGTCGTCTTTGTGCTCAGGGCCTTATCTATCACTGTGTTTTTGTTCTTGATGAGCTCCTGCTTGATTTTTGAGCCTTGCCTGCACTTTGGATTCGGTCTCTGCCCGCTCCCTGCTTCATTTTGCCAGCCTGGTTTCTGTAACCTTGAACCGGCGGCTTGTAAGTAAAGCTCGCTTTTTGCTTTTACAGCCTGCCTCTTGTGCTGAGCTCGTGGGTCTTCTGAACAGAACCCCGATAGTTGAGCGTCCTTCAAACTGATCTACAGCATGTGAAATGAATTTGGCGGAAAAACTTCTTTGCTTAAAAAAGTCAAGATTTTTCTAAAGACTACATTTAACTCCTTTGACCTTTTTACAATGATCATTTATAGACAATGCTTACATACTACACTGCTCTCTAAAACCAACATAATTCATAGCACAGTTGAAGTGCTGGACCCTGAACATTAATAAGCAGCAGCAACTCAAGTGTTGCGTATGCTTAATAACAAAGCATGTCTCCTGCTCCCCTTCCCTCCATTCGCCGCCCTTATTAGCATACAATCTGAATGCTGAGAGCGCCAACAATGGTGAGGTCAGTGCCGCTGGATGGGGTCAATTCTGAGGACGGCTTGGCAACACGCTCTGTATGTGTCTTTGCATACTGTAGGAAATCTATTGCGGTGGGAAGTTAAGTGGCGGTGAATGCCAATAGTAGACCTTCCAGACTGCCTTCTTGAAAATACAAAGCATGGCCTCGCCAATGGTGTTCTGCTCCATTTTACCTTTTGAAGAGGCAATCCAAGAGTTTAACCCCCAGAATATTATCTCTCTCCCTCCTCCTATGGGCAGAATAGCCAGCACTCATCACTCAAAAAAAAAAAAAAAAAAAAAAAATACAATTTTGTTCTGTCGGTCTGGTCCAGCCTGCGATAATCCGAATCCACTTTTAGAGTACTGATAAGACAACCTATTAAATGTAATTATAAAATGGGTGGTACAAATTGTTAGTGCTGTAGCTATCTTCAGAATGTCTTAATGTCTTGAAATAGCCCTGGTGATTTAAATCATTTTAGCATTTCCTTGCAATTAGCTTTCACATAATAATACTGAAGCTAATTTCTGCACCACGTTTGACATTATAAATGTAATTGGCTCCCATTCACATCCCCACTGTGACACATCTATCAAGCCTCGTGGGCGACATTTATGTGTGTTTATGTGTGTGTGTATGCTCACTCTTGCATGTGAGCCGCTTTGCATCTCATAAACAGTCACCTTTTTTTTTTTTTTACCCAAATCTATCAGCCTACATTGTTCTAACGACTTGCCATTGATTGCACTCCTTCTTTCAATTTAACGCTCTCAATAAAAATAAGAATCTACAATGCATTCTAATTACACTTCTTAGGTGACCTATGTAACGACTGTTTCCCAATGAAGGCTCATTAATTGGCCTGTCACAGTTCAGTTGGAGGCTATTGTGGCACTGTCCTTTTCATAGGCGCGCCGGCATGACCAGCATCACTGAATGCTCATATATAAGAGCTCCAATAACAGTTAAAATGCTATTAAAGTGGATGAGGCACAGCTATGCTGCTGCTCCCTCTAATTTGAGACACTGACTGGAGGGCTGTGTGAACTACTCTCTGGGGAAAACTATTCCCCACTGACTCCAGCATATGTTGTTACTGCACACACACACATACTGTATACACACCGGTGCATCGCTACAGTACCTACATACACACACAAGCATTCTAATTGCCACTGGAATATAAACTGTAGCTGCTAATGTTATGGTCATAACAATCTCTCACTTAAGCAAATATTCCTATGCATGTGCGCACTCATGCGCCCACACACATACATGCAAACATACTGCATGGTAGAAAACTCTAAATTAAATTATGACACATTGAAAGAGTTGAACAGACTAAGTGTATTAATATATAGTTGCTTTTGTTAGGTCTTTCTTGATAGCCATGGATGGTTCAGGGACAGCACAAATTACTGGCTTCTCATGAGTAAATAAGAGATTCTGCAGCACTAGAATACATCTTTCACAGATTTAATATCTCCCAGAGATTTATTATTTTAAAGAAATGAATAGTCAAATAATGCAGAAAAATTTAAATACAACACAAGGTAAGCCTTTGATACAAGGCAGAGCTCTCTGAAAAGCTGTGGCTCTTGATGGATTATTTGGTAATTTCAGGCCACTTTGTTGATAGAAGCTAGCCTTGCAAGGGATAACAAAGCAACGCTTTTGCCATATGAAAATTGTTCTGTTTAAGGGCAATCTGTGACCAAGTTTTCAAATGAAATGAATAAGAGAATGGAAGGTTATTTCTCTTGGATAGATGCCAGTTTTCAAGTAGCACTCCTTGCTTACCAAAGCTCAATTCTAAAAGACTGTCTTTTATTTGTAATTTGAATGGAGCTCAAATGAGTGGACGTCGACCAATCGATTTTAACCAAAGCACATGAATAACTTGCTCCACACAGAATGATGAGTAAAAGAAACTGTGAAAAAACACGTTTGAATGAAGAAACAATTACTGATAATAAACATTAAAATCCTACCTTAGTTACACTCTCGTCTTTCTCTTGAGAAAAACACACAGAGGAAACTAATTATTTTTAATGTGTGTATGCTTGGTCTCATTTCAGTATCATCCTTTAATAACACAAATTTAATGGACTGGTATTTAGAAAAAGGCTACTCCATACATACGTAATACCATTACTGACCAAATTAACCTTGAGTAGATCTTAATTACGTTTAGTTCCATTTGGTTGGTCATGCAATTCACACAGCTCAGGATATTACAAATGGACAGCCAGAGGATTTTTCTTTCCACAAAGTTTCATTTGTACTCCAAACTAACATTATGTGAATGTATCCTAAACAATAAGTCTGTTGAATGGATCCTGCTAACAAGCAAATATATAAATATCAGATGAATATTTACAATGGCGTGTATTAATCCACCGCTGAAAGTAGTCCCCAGCAAAAATGGGTTCCTCATGTTTCTTTTTCTAAAAACTGATTTTTGAGGAAAATGAACAGGGTGTATTCAGGCTTAGCAATGTTTCATTTACTTAAGATTTCTTAGGGCAACTTTGACAAAACTAAAGTTTAGCAGAACAGTTCCTTCAGAGGAAGCCATTTTATTGAAGCACCCACAACAGTGTATCAAAAGATTTGAAGGTTGACACATTGTGGCCGCTGGCACATGGACGAATACATGCTAGTCACCACAGCTACAGTGTTACAGTGACCTTCGTCCTCCCAAAAAGTTTCATCCAAAGAAGTAAAGGAAGGTTTTCTTTTGTTAATAATTGGTGTATCTTTGTAGTTTTTTGCATTTAAGTATTCAAAGTCTTCAGATTTCTCCTAAAGACGGGCCGTAAGATGCTCCCTAACATTTCCCTGCTGGAGTCACTAATAGGTCAACTCATAGAATCCTCCCATTTCATGTCATGGATATTCTTGGACCTTGCTAAATCCTAAACCTCCACTCCAAATATTCTTTTTGTTCAGAATTTCTAAAGTTTGGCTCTCGAAGCTAAATTCCCTGGCATTCTTGAAAACCTCACCAGTTTCTTCAGTCAATCTTCAGTCAATCCATTTTTCTACCCAAACCAAGAATCTTTCATTTTCAAAAACCAATTCCTGAACCAGTTTTCACTTTCTTGCACCCACATTTTTTTAATTCTGAGTAGTAGTAATATATGTCTGTCATAGTCAGAGGTTATTTGGAACAGCTGACTACCATAGATACATTTAACTTCAGAGTTAGGTATGTTGACTGTAAGATCCATTATTTTAAATTCCTTCTAACTTTTTTATTGGAAAGTGTTAATATTCATTGCAGGTATATAAAAACTCCTTTATTACTTAATCATTTCACGATTACAGTTAAGGCCTTAATTTTAAGGACCCCCTGAGACAGCTATGTAAGATGTCTGTGATCACAAGACCACCAACTTCCCAATACATCCCAGTTTGCCTCGGCAATTGAAGCCTCTTCTAACCCCTAACCTAGTGACTGCTGTATTGTAATGGAGCCATTTTTAAACATCTTGAATAGAAACCAGTGGGCTCAAGGCTTAACACCAATGACAGGTAGAGGAGAAAGTTTTAAGAGCCTACAGTTGGTTTTAGGCTTCTTAACAATGAGATAAATACAGAATGATGACAGCCCTATTCTTTCAAAGTATCACAAGAGAATTGAGCATTATGTAAACCCCTTTCTTCTAAAGATTATTCAACAGAACAGGAACATGCAGTATCAGTGGTTTGATACAGACACATCAATTTCTGCCTGACACTATCCCCTCTTTTGATTAAAATTCACTCCATGACAAGCTCTCAACTGCCACTCACCCAGTCATCTGTCAATGTGATTCAGTACTATACAATATTATTCAAAAGCATACTTGAATTCTAATGAGAATCCCATTGACAACTTATTGCTAGACCCGCTGATGGACATCGATTGAAAAAGGGGTCCGGTTTGGAGTGGAGCCCCCTCAGTCTAACCTGAGCTCAAACAACTGCATGAGGGGGGCGCAGATTGTCTGAGGGCAAAAAGAACAGCTATCAGTGTGATGAGAGTGCAGCGAAAATCCTCACTGTATGAAAACCGGGGCTCCAAGGGATCAATGATCCGTCCACATGAGAACATTTACAGTTCCAGTACAGATGTAACGCTTAATGCAATGCATATTTGCCTTTCTACAGATGTGTTGTCCTGCATGTATTTGTTTACAGCTTGTTTATCTACCCACCAGAACAGGGTGTGTTCTCATGCTTATGGCCCCTCCAAGTCCAAGGCTGGCATGCAATAACGAAGACAGCACTTTCAATAACCTTGACAGACAGATTAAAAAGAGGATTCAATAGCTACTCTTCCCCATGAGCACTCCATCACCGAGGCCGCTATCCTTCAACGCTGCTCCTCTCTCCCTTTATCGTCAGCCCCTGTCAATCACTCGGTGGCTTGGCAAAATGGCCTCTGCTGCTCCTGAGGAGCTCTGCTGTGTTCTCGCTTATCCTTTGGTTGTGGGTTAGAGAGGTGCAGCAACAGCAGGAAGGGCCTTATCGTTGGAGGGAAGTGTTGGTGGTGTGTTGCTTGCCAGGATATCACCCCCACTTACCGCACACAGGGGGTTAGATGACGTTTTTCGTGAAAAGGTCCGCTTGCACAATCACACTGGTGCACATCACGTCCTTCTCACACAGCCGCTCTCGTCTGTCTCAGCCGACTATCCCTTCCTCACATGGGTGGCCTTGTCAATCCCCATTACTACCCACATTTCTATGGTTTCTAAACAACCACGGCCTCCACCCATCCGCCTTTCAGCTGCAGAGCTCCCGAGCTCGCAGGCTTAGATGCCCCCCTCTCCGAGTTTTTGCCGCGGCTTTACTCGCAGCCTTTGAAAGTTCACAGCCTGGCTTGGAGGCACAGAGAGGAAAATCAAACTGCTCAAGGCGGGCTCGGATCACAGGTGAAACCCTCAGAAAAAAAAAATCCTGATGTGAATTCAGGAGACATGTTGCCTGAAGACGGGGCACAGAGTTGAAAGAGCCTTTCTCAATGCCAGACATCATCTCTGAGGTTCACTTACTTATTTGTTATTTTCTGCTATTATGATTTCTATGACTGCTGCGTCACATTGTCAGCTTTTGGGTGACTTAAGGTGGACGACTTAAAGCATAGGTGGCAATAATTGGCAAGACTTAAACCTAACAGGGACATGATGAGGAAGGAAAGTTGTCCAGAGGTTATTTCCAGCTTATTGTACACAGTCTATATCAACAGTAGTTTAAGTGATATATCAGCTAATTAATGGTTCCAACTGCTTCCTAATTGCTGTGCCCCCTGACCTGCTGTTACCTCCTAGGAGCTGGTATCTGCCCCAAGGGCATTGGAGACGCCTGTGCTCCCGCAGACACACTCAGGCACACACACACCGACACACACGCGCACAGCAAGCTACCCCTGTGATCCCTGAATGTCAGGCTAAGGGCATCTAGAGGCCAGCAGTCCTCTCAGCCTAGCATACCAGGAGTTGATAAAGAGCATGAAAACACACAGTGGGCAGTTTAGCCACTATAATCTTGGGGATTACAGGTCAAAACGATTCCAGACACAAGAAAAAACAGAGTGTAGACACCCTTTGCTACAGAGAATGAATATCATGTGTGCTGCCACATACTCCATCCACATCAGTGGTTATTACACACCAAAGCTGTAATTCATGATTCAGTTGGGCCTGAAAATAGATTACAACAAACCTGTGGCCTTTTGCATGACCTTTACTGCACCAATCAGTAATGTTAGATTAACACATGATGAACTGAATGTAGTATAAGATCACTCCCTCATTGTGGCGCAACAGTTTTGCAGCATCTTGGTTATTATATATATGTTAGTTATAGTTGGTTGCAGAGGACAGTTGACTTCAGCAACACTCTGATATCCTGCTGTCATCCACATGGCAGGCAAAGTTAGAAAAATTTGAACCTGGTGAACAATTTATCAGCTGAATAGCCACATATTTTTTTTTGTAAGGAGCAGGTAGAGACCAAAACTGAATGGTGAAGTCAGACTTGTGTGGACAAAAACCCAACTCAGGAGAATAAAGCCATTCAACCTTTAAGTAGCTGGCAGAAAAGCATACTATTGAAAGCACCAACTGGTTTCCATCAAAATGTAAGACAAATTTAGTTTTAAAAAGAAAATGAAAGATAAGTGCTTTTCATTCACGACTGTTATGGGAATATGAAACAATTCTGTACAGCGGATGTGCCAACTTTTACAACTTTTTAGTGATATTTTGAGCCTTTTGTTAAATTCTAAGTTTCCCCTGAAGTTTTTCATTGTGTATATTGAAAATAAAAAAGGGAGTCAATATACACTTTATTCTCATACTAGTGTAGGTTTTTATAAAAGTGCTGCCTAGTGGTTTAAAGTAGCAAGTATTGAAATGATTTATCAAAAGCCCCAACCAGCCTCTGCTTACCTAAGCCTACTGAAAAGACAGGAAACGGCTGGCCTACATGTGTCCAGTTTACTTCTTACCATCTTTTGTTTCATCTGCAGTGTAAAAACAACATGATGCTGTGGTACACTTTCCTCCCATTGCTTGGCATACTATACCTGTTCTCACTCCAGGACATCAAATGCTTGCATTCTGTCAAAGCCGTCGGTGTATCAGAGATGCACATAAAGAGTACGTGGACGATGGTGCCAAGTGTGACACCATTCGGCACAGATAAACATGCAGGGGTGTAAAAGAATCTAATGACAAAGTTGGACGGGTTCAAATACACCCTTTTACGACATTAACGACATGGTACAAGGCACACTTCTTGTTACCTGAAAAGGAGCAACAGTTACGACTTGATTTTTAGGCCAATTCATGGTTACTCCATGACTCATGTGGACTTTGAAAGCAGGCGCTGGATGCACACACATTCTATTCACACTACATTAAGTATGGGCTGGTCCGCTGCAGACGGTCACATTGCCCCTTGTATTACATACAGGAAAATGCATAGGGCTCTGGTGGATGTTTCTGAAATACTATGACTTTTTCACAGCACCTAGCAGATACTAACAGACTAGACTGTAGCACCAATGGTTCATGATTTATGGAGAAAATAGGAACTTCCACTGTTCTGGGGCACCGTTGATGGAAAGCATGCACAAATCAGAGCACCTCCCAAGTCCAGCAGAAAGTACTTCAGTTACTCTCTTTTAATTACCAATTATAAAGGTGTGGATGAAGGAGAATGAATCACCTTCTTCAGTCTCTCCTCATAACAAACAAATATCTATTTGGGATGCACTAAAAAGCACTCTTTATCTCCCCTTTCCCCCTTTTAAACTTGTTTTGTTACGAGGCTGGTACACAGTTGGCAAAGCCATGGCTGCTCTCATGGAGCTTGGAGAAGACTTTATCATTTAAATGTTTTAATTCAGATTTTAGAGTGCCTTTTTTGGGGTGCTTTCATCAACAACTCTGTTTTTCTGCAGACTTAAGTGGATGACAAAGTTTCCCTCATGTAGCCTTTGTGGACTGTTGCAGGCATGCAGGTCAGAAAGCATGATAGGATAGTCAGTGCATTCAGAAGTGATGCCAAGGGTTCTTACAACTGTACAATCAAGAGATGGTTTTAGTCTGGTGTTAAGCTTTACATGTACTTCCAGGTGTATTTTGCTGATGGCAGCTTCCAGTCTTTGTGCTGAGCTAAGTTGGCTGCAGTTTCTTATTGTATTTAGCAAAGACACACAAGAGTGATCTCAGTCTTTGAATCTTATTCTCAGCAATAAAGCGATTAAGCATCTTTCTTAAAAAGAGTCTCTATTCCTTTTAGAATGATCTATTAATAAACTGAGGGACGAAGGGCATCCTTTGCACAGCGGCGTACAGTTAAAGAAAACACACATAACCTCAATCAATACATCTCTGACATACGTGAACTCCTGTAATTATCAAATATAATTACATTTTCCAAAGCAATATGCAATACAGCGTAAACCCATCTAGTACAACGTTCAAAGATCTATTTAAAGTGAGAATACAAGGCACTCAGTGGTGGAAATATAGACGTCTGTGTCTATTTTCAACTCCATTAGATATCCACTGACTGATTCTATTCTGCTGTTTATTAGAGCACTCATGGGATTCAATGCATTAAACCATCCCTTCAAAACTTAATCTATCGCTTAATTAAAGTTGTCCAATATGAAAACAGAACCAGCCTACTAAGAATTAACTTCAACCCTCCATTGTCCCTCCATCTAAGCTGCAGACACTTGTGAACCGGCTAATGAAGATGTGTTAAGATACAGATTCAGGTCCATTTGCATGCAATTACAGCACATTGCTTAAACGCCAGAACTGTCAGCATCCATGCGTCCACATATCCTGCATCTGCACTTCTCCAGAGAATTATGAACAGCTCCCCCTCC
>OMNN01074312.1:0-19505 GCA_900302755.1 Chromis chromis | reverse complement strand
TATTTATTTATTTATTTATTTATTTATTTATTTATTTATTTATTTATTTATTTATTTATTTATTTACAAAACATATCAAATACAAATATCAAATACAATATACATATATAGTAATATGTTCCCATACAATAGACCTCATGTTTTGTAAAATGGGACTCCCCAGAAACTTTCCTAGCTTATAAGCAGGGGCCCACAACAATAATTGATTTAAGAGATGCAGATAAGCCACAGGCAAAACCTGTCGCTCTATTTACTTAACTATCATTTGTGGCTAACAAAACACTAAACTATTTACACAACTATGCAGTGAAAGGACGTTCTGATTGGTGACTAGCAACTAGAGATTAACTGTCCCTCGTACTTTCACTGGGCCACATCCATGACTCACACAATCAGTGACACAATGGAAGTAAAATGACACCGAACAGAAACTGACGTACAAGCCACAGGAAAGATAAAGACAGTGAGTTGAATTGGGCCAACCAGTTGGTTCTGACCCTCCGATCACTTTGAGAAACATGATCAGTGAGTCACCAGAGGTCGGTTCGTTTCCAAAAGAACCGAGTGACCCAGGAAAATGAGCTGCTGTGCGACAAGCCTGTTGGACAAGAAATTTTGGCCAGAGCTGAGCCTTCAGCACCTATCAGATTTCCCTGTTTTGGTTGCTTTCACTGTAGCTCTCTTCAGTTGGTTCCGACCTAGGGAGGCCATGATCCACTCCTGTCTTTTGGCTTATTATTATTATAAACCAAGTATCCTCCATCATCAGCATTATACAAAGTCGCCTTCATGGCTGAGTCACGCAGCACTACAAATCATCAAATTTTAAAAACAATTTCTGTTTGACCATCTCCAAATTACCTGAATTTTTATAGCATAAAATGTGAATATGTATAAAAATATGTTTGTGAAATGTAGCGGCTGGATAGCTCGGTGACTAACACCCCAGACCTTGGCAATGGTCAGGGCGCAGGTATCCAGTGAGGACCCTTAGGCAAGGTCCTTAATGCTGCCCCGCCTACCTACCTGTGTGCGTCACTTTGGATAAAAGCATCTGCTAAATGAAATTGTAGAACTGTAGAAATGTTAGACTGATATGTCAAATACTTTAGAGATATTCTTTTTTTTTTAAATTGCCTGTTGACCTACTTTCACCAGGTTTATTCACACATGTTTAATCCACAATATCTCAGGAACTATTGCAGAAAAAAGTCTGAAATAATTCCACAGTTATTTCTCATCATGCCATTGAATCAGAATCTGTAATATTGGACGAGTAGATCATAAAGTCTTTTTATTATTTTCTTAGTAATATTTGGAGAACCATTTTAAAACTCCAGAACTCTTTGTTTTTGAAATAGCTCAATCAGTTATGAAAATTAAAACAAATTAACTTTTGTATGTGTTTTGCTTTGTATTACTGTGACATGAAACTACATATTGTTTAGAAAATATCACTAGTTGACTTCTGCATGATCAACTTTTTTGTTAATTTGTTAATTAATTTTAAGTAATTTGTTGTTATTTAGAGATTATTTGATCTACTTGTCCAGTATTACAGATTCTGAATCAATGATACGATGTGAAATAACAGTGAAATGTTCAGGCTTTCATCCTTTATAGTTCCTGAAATATGTTCAGGGGTGGTCCAGCAAAAGGCCACTGATGATTTGAGATGGAATAATCTTTGTGTCTTTATTTTAACCCTTCATGGGGCAAAAATAGATCACAAAGAAAAAAAAAAGGATTATTAGTTAAAACTGCAACTGGGCAGGTAGAAACATGACAATATAGAACTGTCTTGTATTGTAATATTAGAGTGGGAAAGGTACTGTAAGGTCACTGTGTTTCCACACAACTGACACTGATGTATCAGGAAAAATATGTCTACTGTACTTTGACCACACCCATCAAACTGGAACAGAAAGAAACGGTACAAATATGCAGATAAAGTCTGCTTAACAAAAGCTGTGTCTTGGCTTTTACAACAGCTTAAATTAACTAAATGAACTGCACAAATGTACCAGAGTTGGTTTGAATAAAGTATTTCATCTGGTCCATCTGGTGAGCACAGATGGACAAGAAGTTGGTTACCCACAGCAAATTCAGCCAGTAGTTTTTAACACTACCTGTTCGTGTCCAATTTAGTGAAGAAACAAATAGTCTAATAATCAATCTGCAATTATTTTAATAATCTGTGAAATTTTTTGAGTCATTTTTCACGCAACAAAAGTCTATAACAATACCATCAGCTCTGTGAGGCAGTGCTAAGAACAGAAATGCGTTGATGTCATTGCGATAATGCAGATGTTTAGCTGGTATAATGTTAATGTCATGTTTAGCATCTTTTGCATATCAACAGGCTGACAGTTAGGATTATAGATTAAGTACAGCCACAGCTGATGTGAATTGTATTTGTTTTGCAGGTGCTTGGCCATAAACCAAAGTTCAAACAAATTTCCGCCTGATGACCAAACTAGAGTAAATGGTAAAAGCCACATTGCTAGCGTCTCCAAACGTGAAGATTTGATGCTTTTTTTGTCCAATATCATTTCAATTTAAATACCTTTAGGCACTGGTCAAAAAAACAGCCAGTTGCAGATGTAACAGTGGGATTAAGACAATTGTGATGAAAATAATCATCTGGTAATAAAAATAATCTTTGGTTTCAAATTGGCAAAAAGGCTAATTATGAACAAAACCCACGTTCAATAGTGTCCACAAGCACTGACTGGCAACTCACTCACCTTGGTCACTGCTACTTTTGCGCCTTTGTTGATAAGCTGGACCACATTGTCGGCTTGTCCCTTGTGTGAAGCTATGAGGAGGCGCTCGGAGAGTGCGAGGACCTCGGCCGCATCTTGCTGGCTCATGAAGCAGGGCAAGTGATGCTGCTGTCTCCACACACGGTGCTCCAGATGGGGGGGAAGGCAGCTGCGGCGATGCTCTGCGATGCCTTCTAACTCATGTTGAGCTCCGCTGCAGACCGAGGTGTCAAACAGGAGCTGAGGAGGCTGCCAGTGCTGCTGATTCTGCTGTTGCTACAAACTCCACAAACTGCCAGGATTCCTCCCCTTCATCCTCTCAGCTGCTGGGAAGAGAACAGGAAACACATGGAGTGAAAACAAGTCGGCATGTGCGCCACTCGTAGTAGCTCGGCAAACAGGAAAACAGGAGGGGAACGGGCAGAGCGGACTGCCATCTCTACTGTCCAGGTTGCTAAACCCATGTACAGTCCTCGTGGGATAATGTGAGCTGCACAGAAATAATCTGTGGTAAGAGCCGATGAGAGGGGTCGGATTTGGTCACTGATTGTCTTTTGCACTGTGAAGCAATCGTTTCACACACAATGAGTTATAAAAAAACCACAAGAACACAGTCAGAACCAGCTCAAACACACATCTGTGGTTTGACGAGTTCTCCTGTGACACACCTCTGTGGTTTTGGTCTAACCGCAGGAAAAAGACTCCTGTGCCTCAAGTGTCTCATTTGGTTTCTCAATATCATTACAATAAATCATCTGACAGACATCGAGCTGGCATACAGTATCTCCGTCTCTACAAGCTCACTGGAATATATTGCTGAAATTTGTAAATTTGTAAATACAGCACAAAATTCACAGTTTGGTAGGTTTTTGGTACGGAAGAGAAAACAAAAGAATTGCATCAATTAACACTGTTGGCATTTATTCTCAAGTGCCCATAATTCTTACTAAAATAATCAAGGCGCTCAAATGATGCATACTGTCAATTAAAGACTGACATTTTTACTCTCAAGTGTAGAATAAACCAATAAACACATGCAGAGTTGAGAGTTTAGGTTGAGTTTGAGCTTTATGTGGTGGCCAGTCGATAGACAAGTACAGTGCAAGCAAAGAAACCACAGGTTCTGGCTTCAACAAGGCAGACTAGAACATGTAGCGTAAATTATATATCATATACGTTTACAAAAACTTGCACAGTGACTGCCCAGCTTTAAAAGGTAACAATGACAGCATGCTATAGCTGATAGACTAGTGTTTTGTAACCTGTCTAATCAGCTGCTTGTGTTTTTTGTGTTGCAGCAAATGTTATATTTTTATTTCCACTACACTTATCTGACAGCTTTAGTAACTCATTTATTTACACATTGAGATTATACATATAAAGGGAACAATATGCTTATATAATACATTTTTACAGACTAAACCAGCCAACTTTAAAATCAGTTCCACCTCAACCAGCTACAACAGTCAGATGCTGCCTCCGCATTAATAGTATGATGCATGATAGGCAGCAGTGGCTCAGGTTTGTCCACTAATAACATGGTTAGTCATACTAAAGGGTGCTTGAGCAACTGAACCTGAAGTTGTTCTTAATCTCATACAAAACCTTTTACGTCAGCCACTGGGTGAATGAGACTCACTGTAAAGAGCTTTGAGTGCCATTAAGGTAGAAAAGCACTAAATAAGTGCAGACCATTTACCATCATAGGGCAATAACAGGAGGTCCTTGTTCTAAATAATGAGTAACCAGTAATAGAGTATTTCAAACACTTCGTCTACCACCAATCATAGAAACCATTTCATCGTCTCCCTCTAGCTTGTCATCGTCATCCAATCCATTTTTGTTAATGTAAACATAACTTGGTTCAGAAAAAGATCCAAAAGGTCCCTTTGAATCTCATATAATTTAAAACCAAGGTGCTAAGTGGCACATGTTGGTGCTTCTTCCATCCCTGCAGTCTCTGATTAAGTCTCGATATATTGATCTATACACATTGGCAGATCAGCGCGACAATGAAAATGTCCGTCAGCTATGGAGTGTTGTAAATATTTTCAGTTTGAGTGAGCTTCTTCGACATCACTTTTATTGCCAGTTATCAATCCAGCGTCATACAGTGAGCAAGTAATAATATGAGTGAAAACAGATGCTCCAAGCATGTCCTGACAGGAGCACTCTGTGATTAAAGAGCCTCTATTACATGTTATTTTTGCTGTCAGTACTCTCAATTATATGAGGGTTTTATTCCTTTGTAAACTCTGCATTCTGATGAAAAAATACATTTTATGAGCCATGAGGTGTTTATTGGCTGTAAAATCAGAGCTGCAACCAGGATAATCCAGGCTCACTAAGCTCCACACAAGCAAACACAACTCTGCAGCAGAGTGCACACAGATGGAGGAGAGTCACTCCTAAACTGTTGAGTTTGAGGTTAGGATTTCCACAAAGCGTCTTTGCTCTTTGAAGAGCTCAATACACAACAGATCAGCCAGCTCTATCTGACAGCTAAACATCAAACACAGTCTGTTGATGAGGCTTTAACATGTTTTATCAAAGACCGTCAACACAGTAACTATAAAAAGAGCAGAAACTCCCTTGGACTTTTTCATGTTTCATTTTGTAAACATACTGCATCACAATGGATGCCATGAGAATTTTGTGATTCAGTTTTTAAAGAATTTAGATCGCTTTGCAAAGACTCTATTTGAGTATTTGGTGTCAACAACAAAATTTTAATTCCATCCACTAAAATTCAATGAAACCTTTTAATATTTCAGATACTTACATAATTTTGGGCATAGTTTTGCAGTGTGCAGTCTCGTAACTTCTACATTAATGTGGTGTTCTAACAGGGTAATACTCCCCATTAGAACAGAGGAGACAAGTGTACAGATGCACTATTTTCAACTTCTTTGCCATGAGGCCTTTCATCATTGCTCACAGCAGGCTCCTCTCTCTACGGCTACAGTCAAGCTTCACACATTTTGTAGTTCATACAATAGTTATCTGTATTTATTTACTGGAATAATGTTGGTGTATGATGTCAGATCATTATTATTAAGAGATTCCTTCATGTGCTCTCAAGAAGCCACTTGAAAAGCGAAGACCTTTATGCCTTCGTGAACAGCTGCCTTAGAAGATTCCTTCACATCCGATGGTCAGACAAGGTCACCAACACTGATCTCTGGCAGAAGACCCAACTATTATCTGCTGAACAACAAATTAAGGCAGTATTGAGCATAAGCTCCATAAACTAGCATCAAGCGGCACCAGACAGGCCCCCACATGGAAACCCCAAGGGAAACAGAGGAGAAGCCAGCATAGAAACACCTGGTGCAGGAACCTACAGGTAGACACCTAGGAGATGGGTTACACCTGGAACCAGCTGGAGAGACTCAAACAGGACGAGGAGCAGTGGAGGATCTTCAGTGGCCTTTATCCCAGGAGGAACAACAGGCCTAAGAGAAGAAAGCACACTTGCTGCTGTTGCTCCCCTCTGTGAACCACAGTGGGACTGCATGACTATTTTCAAACCAGTGGCTCCATCATTTCCCAAAATGCCAAAATGCCTCCCTTAAAAAAGGTTAGTGAACCTGACTTATTTGGGCTACACCCACACGATATGTTTTAGTTTTAAAATGCCAATTTTTTTGCTAGACTGTCAAAAAGAAAAGTTTTTAAATAAATTTTTACCTGTAATTTTTTTTTTTTTTTTTTTTTACAATTTACTGTTATTTTTACAGATTTTTTCGGTTTTGTTAGTTTGAATGTTCAATACAATTACACAGATTTTTATTGTATTTAGTTCAGCAAAAAAAGTTTATTTTACAGATATTTGTCATTATTTTAAAGACAAAATTATGTATATTAAGGAGTGAAAAATGGTAAATCATTTTTTAAAAACATTTTACAGATTTTTTCTGTATTGTTAAATTACAGATAATATCTAATAAAATTACAGAAAAAAAGTATTAATTTACAGGTTGATTGTAAAAAACAACAGGCCAAAACTGTACATAATGTCCACAAATAGTAATTTGTTCTTTTACAACATGAGCATAAAATTACACTGTTTTACTGTATTTAAATCAGCTATAAATCTAACTATTTTACAGAATATTTGATATTATTGTCACCATTTTTAAACATTCAGTATTTATTGTTTTTTTTAACATATTTTTTGGCACCCTTGCTACCAGATTTTTACAGTTTTTTGCAGAATGTTTCATTTCCACACTACTGAGGTATTTTAGGACCCCTAAAATGGAGACATTTGTTAATGCCGCTGACCCTGTCTTAGTTTGAAAAGTCACGCATGTTTGCACTCTGAGTGGGTCTTTGCTGTCCTATGTGTACTTCTGTGATTCATTACATCCTTTTTATGTGACCATTTTTCCAGAAGAAAACAAAGACATCAGCCCTGACAGTCAGTGATGAACTGAACATGGATAACAACTTACAGGCGTCGCTTACCTTGTTGTCTATGCTAGTTTTTGTTTTGCAGTTAAGGAATTCCTTGCTGTTCTCCCATCATTTCATTAACTAAGTAACTGATTTGCTGCTTGATTTGCATCTGAATGGTCATGTAACACGTGTTTCAGTAGTGTTGGTATGCACTGAGATTATTTCTGAAATGCTGCTAAAGCCTTTGGGCAGAGATAATTTTAGTTTTTTCAGTGCTGTTTTAAAATGAAAAGACATTAGTGGGGATGTATCCCTGGAAACACTGAAAAGCAAGAATGATCTTCTGCTGGCAGGGCTGTCAAAACTCACACTAGCCAGATTTATTCACACCGCAAGGAGACAAGTAAAGTATACAATTAACTGATGATGCTCGTCCGAACATGCAGACCAAACAGCCCACATGGTTTTAAATAACAGAGATTAGAGCTATAAAGTTGGGAGAGATGTTTAGTGGCTATCACAGATAACCAAGAAACAAGGTTAAGTATGATGTGCACACTAGAGTTATTTCATGGGAGCTGTAATTCAGTGAATGATAACAAAATAGTTGTGCAAATTCTAATACTATCATAACTTTTGGACAGTAATCCTCGTCTCTCTGTTACTCAAAGTCATAACTACATAAGGAAAAATATGACCACTGACATTTGTTCTTCAGTTGCCGTTTACTACTCTGTGCCTAAACAACTGAGACATTTGACTTATCAGGTGATGCCAACATTATAAAATCAGTATGAGCAGAGAAAGGGATTTGCACTTTGTAATCATTCCTTTCACAGGGACATGACAAAGAAATACATACAAGCCTGTAACCCGAGTCGAAGACAGGATGCAAGAGACAGTGAAAACAGCATTTCAACTCAACACTGATTGTACAGCTTCACTCTGCAGAGGAAGAGGCATGTCCCATCTGATCCCTGGAGCCTAATCTGTGATGACAGTGCTTCTAATGACGGTGTTTTTCATTACTGGAAACAGCAGAGAATGCGATAACATGGTACAGATGACATCAACAGCCTAGATTCACGGCGCCGCCGGCCTACAAGGCTAAATCCAGAGAGAGAAATGGATTACTTCCAAGACATTGGCCCTTCATCTCCACTCATCCATGAAACATGGCTGTGCAATATGGTTTCTCAGCCAAATCATTCCACTGGACACAATTTCAGTTAAAAAAAAGAAGAGTTATCACACTTCTTACAACAAATATGTGATGAATATGGCACATCAAAAATTAAATAGTTACCATTCTTGAAATTTTTGCATACAGACATTTGTTTTGAAGGGTATCTCTTCGGGGCTTTACAATCAAAAAGTATGATTGCAGATGTTAGCATGAGGGCTGTTTTTAAATAGATAGTTCAATGAATAGCCGGACAGTGAAAATGGAAAAAAAAAAAAAAATTGGAAAAAAGAATCCACTATAGGATAACAGATCTGTGTTGGAAGCAGTCCTTTCACAAAATCACTGGTGTGTGGTATTGGCACTTTCTAAAGGTTTACAAGGGCAGAATTTGAAAAGATGTGTAGTTTGTCAAGTGTATGAGGGTGGATGCCGCTCAGTCTCACTTTTGACCTGAGCCACTTCTCTTTACCATGTTTGTTGCTGACAACAACAGTGGACAAAACAGCACAGTGCAGCATTCATGAAGTCCACAAGAAGAGTTGTAGAGATCTGCAACTGACAAGTCTCCTTGAAATATTACAAAAAAATTTGAATTAGACCACACAAACTGTGGAATGCCAAAGAATGCATGAAAAACCACACAGGCTTCTGTCCCTGCACTCTCAGAGGTCAATTCACTTGAGCTGAAAAGGGTTCTAATGCACTATGGTAACATTCGAATGACTCCCTCCTGCCAGCTGAAAACTGAATACGATTAAGTAAAAGGGGGGGAATTCTCTCCCTGACTGCATTCCAGTAGATTCTGCAGAAGATCCTGTTCAGTCAGAGACCCACGCACACAAAGCAGGCCTGGCAGTCGCAGTGAGGCTTCTCACTCGCAGCTAGGCTTCTCACTCGCAGCTAGGCAACGGGGCTTTTGTGCAAACTTTTAGGAACTCAGAACTCAGTTCAAAAACAAGAAATGCCAAGCCCTCCCTTTTCACATGGCTCAGGGAGGAGGCCCTGGAGAATACTTATTAACCTGCTCACTCCTGACAAACAACCTCTTGTTATGCTTCTTCTCTACATTACTTCTCACTTGGAAAAGGAGGGAAATCAATAGGAGAGACAGAAAACATTCTTTCTGATACCAGTTAAAAATTACAGTGACCAAAATTACAACGCACCTGAAAATACAGTAGCAGTAGAGCTGCTTTCTAGTTAAATTAGTTTTTATACTATATGGTAATGTTACAATAGATTCTTTTGCATTTTTGGTTGTACGAATGGTGACGAAAACCAAAACACCAGTGTTATATTAGACAAATATATCTGTCAATTGAAAGAAAATTATATTTAAAATTATTGGCTAAAATATCGGTATCAGTTCTTTTTGGTTGAATGATATATAGTATTTCCCTTTTATTCTGTGGAGCTTCATTTGACACTAGAGTCATGATTAAAGCCTGAGGAGAACCCAAGGTGTTCTACAGAGTCTCTGTACAACAAGGACAAAGTGACCCGTCCACACCCAGGGCCTTCATGTCTCTTTATCACTCTTCCCTGGAGGGAAACGTTTGGGTCAGCCTGGGGTCAACAACCTGGTTCTTGAAGTCTGACCTCACTGGAATGCATCCAGCTCTTCGCCGCTATGTATTCCCGTGTCTCTTTTAAGATCCTCGTTTTTATGACAACTTCTGCTGTAATTGGTGAGTAAACAATATAACCTTGTAAACCCACTATACCACCTCATTTCTACTTATCTATCCAAGAAATTCATGCTTGTTTAGAAAATGCATTCCAAGCCAAACCGAAGGGAGTGCTGTTATGTGTAACTCATTGCACTGCTAAGGATTCTCCTAAATTGCAGTAAGAGATCTTAAGTTTCCTGTCAAGACCTGTGGATGCTGTGAGATATAATGGTTGTAATCTAACTGAAACAAATTGCCTCTCAAACATCAATAACAACCACTGGAGGACACGTGTACTATTTGATAGTGCAGTTATATTGAAACCAGTGACAGTCTCCAGTTGACGACTATGATGGCAGCTTTGCTTTTGAATGCTGGTAAAAACAAAATATAGTGGAAACCTAACAAGTTGTTGGACAATGTGATGTAATAATTTTTTATGAATTAATGTAGGCCTGTCATTCTGCACACTAATGCCTGAGATCATCAAGGTTCATTAATAGGGGAAAATGCATTGATAACAGTATACTAATTAGTTCATCCAGATTATCCAAACCACAATTCGGAGCTATACCTGAAAGTGTACACACCTGATATGCTCAGTTAATCCATTATGGCACCAGAGATCTCTGTGTGGGACAACATGTGCCCATCTCTAAATTGTAGGCCTTTCTCAGCGTCTGTTCTTGTATTCTTGCTGCCATAAATGGTCATTAGTCACAGCCCAAAGTTAAAGTTGACCAAATGACCAGAAGTGGTCTTGTTGCATCACTTTTACCAGGATACTTTGGGTTGGAGTTGGCTTCTGTTAATTTTGGGAGACAAAACACTGCAAACAGTACTGACAGAACATACACCTCAGACCCACAACTTCTGTCATTTTTGTTACTGCCTGGCTGAGGTGGGGAGTTGAACACTGGCCCATTAGAAAATTGTACTCGGAAGTTTGGGTCACTGAGTTCAACTTGACAAATGAATTTCGTTAGTGTTGTGCAAATAAACAATTCATTCATTCATTTAAAACAACGCAATGACCAAGTATGGAAATAGGACGGCAGCTGCAAAGGTTGCAAATTACCTTTCTAAACCTTGCAATACTATTTACTACAACAATAAAATCTCATGCAAATTCATAGTTAACATAATTGCACATTATGTAACATGAGGACTCATACAGTAATACAAACAGACTGTGTTGAGATGACGTTTCAGCCGTTTTTCACAGTAAGTGTGTCAGCTACATCAAACTGCCACAACACTGTGACAGCTGTGAATTACACCTTTCAAAACACGGTGCAGCCGATGAGTGATGCTCAGCCAATGACACACATTATGCACTTTCCTCTACATGTTCACAATACCGTGCTGAAGTCAGAGTCTCCTGGTAGCTGTCAACACCGTAACTATGATGGTAAGTGAGAAGGTAACTGTGCATCCTTCAAGACTCTGGACAGCAGCTGATATCTCAAGTATGCCAGGAATGTGGCTGCTAGTGCCCGCCTGTCAACGTATCCGACTGAAGAACTCCATCCAGCAAAGGTTTCCTTAAGGTTTCATTAGGGTTTTCTGGTGCGGGTGTGGGAATGTCAGATTTAAACAAACAAGGAAGTGATGTGACCCATTCACTGACCCGAAAAATACCTCATAAAGTGCACCAACGGTTTTTAACCCACAAGTCAAAAGAAGAATGCCGTCTTGCTTTTTTTCATTATCATTAGTTCCTCCCCCCAAATATCTGGCTATTTGTTCTTGAGGAGTGTGTCTCTCTACCACCCACTTTGACATGTGATCAGTAATAAATTAAAGATCCTATTTCGTAATAAAAACCTAGCCATTGCCTTTTGAGGGCAAAACCTTCCTCTTCTAACATAATGGAATAGATGCTCAATTATATTATGCACAAATGCTATTCATGGAGCGGAGTAATAAGGCTCAAATTAAGCTTTTAGACCTGTAACTAGTCTCCCTCCCACAAACAAGTCTGAGCTTCTCACATTACATCATATGTTTTTAACAAATCATGAAAAACGAAGCACTGAGCACACTTCAAACGACAGCTTTGAACCTGTTCGTGATTATAGAAATGTAAAAAATTCCCTCGAGGAGGTCATTAAAGGCTCTCAGACTCCCAGCAAACACAAATTTACCAAGAGGTCGCAGCCTGCAGATCCAGCTTCATAAAAATCTAACATTAACTGCAGTATGTGACACTATCTGCAGGATGGAAACATTAAAAACTAGATGTGTATTACCTTTGTGCAATGAGGCAGGGCATGAATGCACTAAAATTAACTTCAGCGCTCTGAGCGACAACACTGCATGCTGTTCATTCCCCATTATGTGGGTCATCTCTTCCCTCTGTTTGTATGAGCTCTCACAGCCGTATAAAGAACGCCAGCATGACTGCACAGTCCCATGGTGCTCTGCGTGAGCTTTTAACACACCGGCGTACTGTACATTCACTGATCCGACCACCGCTTTACAGCACATCTCATACCTTATACATGAAACCTCTTATGTAACACTTCAGTTTTATCCAATAAATCCAACAACATTTAAACACTGTTGACAAAACAGTTATTGCCACTTTGTTGTGGAGTCAGTTTTTCATTCATTCAAATCTGAAACCTAAGAGATGTGATGTCTAAAGTTGGCTCCTATTTCTAGCAGTGATACAAGTACTACAAGTTAACCCACCATCAAGCCAACAATTCAAGTCCATTATTTGTGAACACATTATCCTTTGTTAAAAACAAAACAACTGACATCAGATCCCAGATTTGTCGGTACTAAATTAGTTCAAGGCTTTTTTGCATTGTGCATATTAAAAAATTCATCAAGGCCTTTGGATATTTTGCTGACAAAGGTTTTATTCTATTCTACACTGGCATTCCCTTCCTGCTTTTGTCAGGAAGTATTGCAGACAAGCCATTTGTCTAGAAATCCAACCACGACAAGTGGACAAGTAATGTTAACTATTTTATCAAACGTTTTACAAAAACTGGTTACCTTCAAGCTGATTTCTTTCATAAATAGTCATGCTATATATGAATTTTTCCAATCAAGTATCTGCTCACTTCACAATACAGAAACCCACTGTGCCCCTGGGTGTAGCCTTTGATCGTAACCTTTCATTGGATAAATCAGTCATTTAGTCTTGCGTCCTCAAACTGAAAAGTATCTCTAAAAAAGAAAAAGTCACAAAGTCACATTGCTGTTCAACACATCACCCCTGGCTGGCAGAGAGCTCTCAGCCCTCTCAGCCTTGTAGTATCCGTTTCTATTTAAATTCATCTGGTTCTGTCAGTTGGAATATTCTTGCACTCTCACATTATTGCCCTTTTTTACTTAGAGTGTATATTACACTTATTGTACATTTTATATTTTTTTCTTTTATTTATAGTTTGTTTATACTTACATATTTTTGCTCATTTATTTTTATGTATGGTGGTGGTAACTTTACTCTTTCTACTGTAACAACTAAACTTCCCCTCGGGGACTAATAAATAAATAAATATTCTATTGTCATTCACTACAGAACAAAGTCACTCAATTCTTAACAAGTTCCATGTGAGAGGACCATATCACCCCTAACCCTAACCTCAACTGCATACTTCAGTCAGTTTTAAATCACGTTTAAAGCCCTTCATGAATCAGCTCCTCGTTATATTGCTAAACTGTTGCTCTCCTACAAGTCAGAGTGCAGGCCCTCTGGTTGTTCCCGAGTCCTGACCGAAGAGTAAAGCTAGATTTATAGACTGTCTGAACTGCACATTGGATGGTCAGATAGATGCAGAAACCATAGCCGCTTACATCTTTCTGAGGCAGGGGATGACCATATTTATTGCAACTTTCAGAAACAGCTGGTATGAAATTTTGGTTGCCATGCAGAGGTCAGAGATGAGCCAGGCCTTACGCTCATCTCTCCAGCTGTCTTTTTTTATTTGTTACATTAAACATTTTTATTCCTTCTCTTGTGTACGATCCAGTACAACACTATCAATGTCAAAGTAGAATGTATCTGATTTTAAACAATATTTGGCCTACCAAAACTTTGCCCTAAGTGTGAGCAGACTTTTGCAGTTGATACCCTTCAGTTTTCAAACGTCCAACTTGAAGACCTAAAGTCTCCAAAATTAGTCTCGTCTTTTAAATCATTTCTTCAAATTTTCTAGTCAAGTATTATTTTTTCTACTTTCATCATGTTATGTGTTTAATTTGTTTTTTCAATGATCATATCTTACTTTTTTGTGTTTGGGGTATTTTATTCAATTTTATTCACTGGAGTTTTATTTGCTGGATTATATTGACATGAAATTGAGGCACAGATTTGTTTTCATTTGTTTGTTTCTCTTTGTGAAGCATATTGTAACATTACTTTGAATAAGAATAAGAAGAATAAGAAGCTCTTTATTATCATTTGAATTCCACACAGAAACATTTCCACACAGAAACAAACGACATTGGGATTTCTCCTACTAAGGGAGGAGGAGCCGCTGCAAGGTTTCCTTGCGCCGCCACCACCACCCTTCTTCTCAGTAGGTGAAGGGTGCTATATAAATTAAGTATATTTTATGTCAATACTTACAACCTGAGTTTTAATACCACAATGACACTTTTTAAGGAGGATTAAGCAGCTGAGTAGCTCAGTGACTAACACCCCAGACCTTGTCATGGGAGATCTGTGGTTCAAATCCTGGTCAGGGTGCAGGTATCCAGTGAGGACCCTTAGGCAAGGTCCTTAATGCTGCCCCGCCTACCTACCTATGTACGTCCCTTCGGATAAAAGCGTCTGCTAAATGAAATTGTAACCTTGTATGTAGCATTTCTTATTTTGACTTTGAAGCGTAATCTGATGTGGGAAATGGCCATAGGTGTACTTTGAATATTATTTAAATAAAATGCAAAGGCTTTTGCCCTGCAAATGTGTTTTAATGAGCTCCTACATTTTTAGAAAATTAAATCTTATTATTAGGCACTGCTTCCTCATCTCAGCTCTCGTGTTAAAAGGAGTTTATGAGAGCTGGTTGCTTATTCATAGATTATGATTTTAACATTAAAAAGGATTTGGTTATAAATTTTTTTCAAGGTCAACCGAGAGAAAAGTGCGACTGAAGTCATAAACTGCCTGCTTAAAATTGAAAAATGCCCACTTATGAACTAATTCTTATTTTCTTTATTTCCTGCTCCCAGCATGAACACGCTCACATGTAAGATGTGCGCTCACTGGTCGGGAAAACAACAGCCTTGTTGCTCAGTTGTGAGGAGTCGGCGTGGAGACAGTGAATGAGTTGCTAGGCGACGGCAGCCGGGCAATTCCCTGGACAGGTGGGTGGGGTCGGGAGCTGATGATAGAGGCCACACCTGCTGCCTGCCAGGCACACACACGTGCAAACACAGACGCACACACACATTCCTAATTCACTCAGAAGCACACACGCACACCACTGTCACTCTCTGTTACACACACACTTGCATTGATTTTTACCTCTGCTGCTCTTTTCTGGAATCATGACCTGAAGCAAACTGTCCTTTGGTGGTCAACAGGTTAAAGTGAAAGTGCAGTGAACCGCATAACTGAGATCCACACAACCTTTAGACAAGACAGAATCTAACATGCCCAGTGAAAAGCATTTTTTTGTATCTCTGTCTATATTGTAGATAACTTTTACTCAGTTTTCACATTCGCTGGTTATGCTAACTGACACTGACACAATTGATGAGAATTATTACTGGCTTAGAAACAATAAAAAACAAACTTAAACCTCATGAATTGATCTGTAAATGTGATAGGAGACAGTATTTACACACCCAGCAAATATAGAATAACATTAGCAATCACTTTGAAGGTTCCATATGGTGAAAATCCATTTTATTGTGTTTTGTGGTTGTTAAAAACTTGGAGGTGTAAAGTAAGAGCTGTTAAGATATGAAGACATTTACTTGTGCCATTCCTGAAGCCACCCACACAACTAGATAGCCTCCCAGCTTTACAAGCCAGTGAGATTTTTATTGAGCTGCTACGTTCCAACTGAGGAATCAGTGGCTGTCCAGCTCAAACTTTGTATATTTCTGCCCCCTCACAGCTCACTGTTTCCAGTTGAGCCACTCTTAAAGAGCCTTGCAGTCCAGGATTCTTTTTACTTTCTAGAGGTGCCTCTGCTAACTTTGAAACGTCTAAGCCCCAAACAAAACACACCAAATGTTCTGCTGTTGGCTACAAGAGTGAACACAAGAGTCTTCATGCACTCCCAGCATCTGAGGAACTGCAGACCTAATGGATTGATTTTAATTCTGATGGCAATTCCTTCACAACAATATGACAATCCGTTGTGTTAGCACATGGTGTGGCTAATGTGGCTAATCATTAGCTTATTATCATTAACTTTGATCAAATGCCCACAAGTCTGAGCTCTGTGGAAACTGTAACACTAACGGACATTCAGAGTTGGTGGAAACTTTAGGGATGATTTAAAACCACTAAACAAAGACTGGCTGTGTGTTACTGTGTTTTCTGTGTTGCCTGTTGTGCCTCAGTGCAACCTAAACTCAGCCAGTGTTTACATCAGTTTACTTCTCTCCTGCTTTCTGTGCTCACGTATACTACATTTTAATTCAACCGAATTCCCAATAAAGCTGTTCTCATTTACATATTTTTCTGTTTCTGTTGTCAGACAACAGAACAAGTATGAAATAGAGACTGAAATGCACTACATGTTCAGCGGCTGTCACTTTAGAGCAATTTTCATTACCTTGCTCTTTAGCTGCTGAAAGCTTGTCTGTTTGCTAGCTGCCCACTAACTTTCCCTGTCTGCTGTTTGGTGCAGGCCAGGTAGTGTACAATAATTTATGAGAGCAGTGAGAGAGAACAAACACAATCAGAGAATGAGCAGTCAAACCAAAACAATAACCTATATAAGATGCTAAAATGTTGTTTATAGCTGAGGCGAAGTGCAGGTTTATCACTACGAGCGATAGTCATTTTATCCATTGTTGACATAAAAATACTGATTACAGCAGCTTTAAGGATGAACTCTACACTGTGTCAGTAATCTGATCATTTATTCAAATGGGATGTGTTTAGTCAAACCGAATTTGCTGTTTTTGAGAGGCTGTTGTAAGACACGACTAATCCCTGTGAATATCCCATATAATCCTGTTTAAGAGAGTGTTGCATTCGCTTCCCTGTGTCAAATACAGGAGCAGCATGAGGGATTGGCATTGGATTGTTTGTGGGAACACATGGTGCCTTTTTTTTCTAGAAAATGTCTTCAGAATTCATATTAATTTTATAATGAATGGTTATTTTGTTATTTATTAACTCATAGTTTTCTGACATAAGCATGTTTATCTCTGTATCTAGAATATATAAAATATACTCTGAAGCCATCTTTCCTCTCTCTGTATGGCTGACACTCTCTCCTATTCTGCCCCTCCTCTTCAGCGTTGCTCTGTAAATACACTCCGCTCCCCCACCTCCGAGCCCTGCCCGGCAAGAGGTCCCAGGGGAGCAGCTTTTATATGAGTTGTAGTGAAACCTGAGAGCGGGAACGTGGACAGCTATTTGCACAGTAAATCTATTTGTGTGATTCACATAATAGCAGGTGAGCAAAACTTTGCCTTGTTTGCCTGCTGTGACCCTCAACAGCAAACACGTTGGACTTATACACGCACACATCCATATACACACAAACAAGCAGACAAAAATTAAACCCAGAAATAATAACTTTGGGGTTTCAAACTGAGGAGCTCAGAGGAAATTAGTCAAAGATTAGTTTTGTATCTGACAAGGGGCTTTGGAGTAAAAAACAAATTACAAATTACAGTAGATTCTTCTGGTATTTACCTTGCTGATTGTCCCAGCAAAGGGAAATGTCACTTCATATTAAGTTTGCTACAGCCCTTGGAGCAAGTGGAATTTATTATCACATTTCTGCATAAGCAGAGGCACTGTGCTATTGAAAATTAAATGAAGGTTTATTATGATATACATAATAAAACAGCCTTTATTAGATGAGAGTTGTGAGGTTTTTTTTTTTTTTTTAAAGATGCTTGGCTGAATCTGACATGAACTGCAGTCAGGTTAAGGGCATGAAATGCTCTCAGCAACACGTGACCAGACAGAAGCAGAGTTGTCCTTAAAATCACCTGGCTTGTGGTAAGGAGAATGCAGAGGAGAGGCAGAACAAAACCCATCAAAAGACAGTTCTGGAGGGTTTAATTTGGAGAGCGCTGCTCATTATAGGGGTAAAATTTAAAATGCTTCTTAATAGCAAAAACAGTCTGAGGACTTTGTAGACTGTAGAGAAATGGAAAATGTATTCTAGGTTTTAACATAATATATAAAAACAAAAATTAGGGATGTCACGTTCCTAAGATTGGAATCAGAGCCAATTAAGGTAATTTAAAACTAATTGGAATCTGCACAAATTGAAACCGCAACCTTTAATTACTTTTGTTTACGTCCGCTCACACAATTGTTGAGTATTGAATAGTTTTCTTAATAAATGCAGTATTATGAATCAGTGTTCAATTAATGTGTAATGCAAATTAAGCACACTAGATATTTATCTTGTGCTGATATTGCTGTTTTAAGCGACAAGTACATGATACAAGATGCAAAAAGACGCTGTTACATATGGCACTTGAATATAAAGCACCGTCATAGGGTGACGGTGACATCATTAAGATTAGGAGATTCGCGAGATTGTATTTTTAACATGCTCATACACTATGGGCAATGCAAAGTGACTGTTCCGCAAGGCTATGCAAACACAACAGGACATGATAGAAAACAGTGCTTTAAAATAGAAAAAAAAAATGTAATAAATAATGAGAAGCAAAGTCAATGTAAAACTGAGCTTGTGAGCTTTAAGTGTTACGGAAGACTTCGTCATGGTGCCCCTTTACTAGCTAAATCCCCACAAAGCCCTCTGCTTGCCAACTACCCGTCTCCTCTTATCGCTATAGCATCAAAGCATAAGAGGCTCCACCTGGTGGCCCAACCAGGTGCTACAACTAATCTACAATACTTGAAAGTGTGTATCATCGAGGAAAACGTTATCGGATTGGGACTCGGTATTGTCAAATACTAGATATTAAATAACTTGGTTCAGATCTGACTGACTGGATGTACCTCCCTCACCCATCCCCTCTGGACTTTGACTGTCACTACATCTGCTATGGATGTACGTCTGTCCGTGTCTATAGCCTGTCCGTCCTTGGGAGTAGGATCTCTCCTTCATTGTGGTTCTCCCGGAGGTTTCTTTTTTCCCACTGGGTTTTTTGAGTTTTTCCTTCCCGAAGAAGGAGGGTCATAAAGGGCAGGTGATGCCTCGGACTGATCCATTGGCCTCATCGACTGTTGGACTCTATATTAGACTGTTAACTTGTCTCGTTTATCAATTCAGTGAGCTCTGTAAAGCACTGTGAGACACTCTGTTGTGATATTGGGCTATACAAATAAATTGAATTGAATTGAAT
>OMNN01074311.1:0-17032 GCA_900302755.1 Chromis chromis | reverse complement strand
TTGAGCTTTTCCTCGCACTAATCAGAGCTGACAAGGACGAGTATGAATCCAAATTCTTGGTAACAGTCAGAGCATTGGAATGACCAGAAAACCGCCGCTGATTAGTGAAGAAAGTAACCCTAATGCCTTCACAGCAACCTACCCAGCCCGGCTGTCTCCCAGTTCGGGAGGAGAGACCCGCCCACCTTAATAAAGACTCCCAATCCAGACAAAAGAGGACGACAGATCCGCGGCGGCGCGCACTGAGCCTGAGCATCCGAGCACTTTGGAGCAGCGCGGGATTGATCCGACGCGCAAGAACGCACCGGCACGCTGACAAGCACGCCCTCCAGATCCACCTGAAAACCTCCAGACCGGCTAATTGTCCTTTTTGAAGGGCGAGAAAAGGGAGACTGAGCCCCCATTTGATTCACAGGCAGAACACGGTGTTCCCATGATGTCATACCTGTGGATTCTGCTATTAGGAAGCCTGCTGGCTTCACACGCCAAGGCACAAGGTAATGATTTGTTTCCAATTTATTTTTTCCAAATCTTCCTTTTTTTGTTGTTGTTATAAAGCATGCCATCTATCTATCTATCTATCTATCTATCTATCTATCTATCTATCTATCTATCTATCTATCTATCTATCTATCTATCTATCTATCTATCTACATGTCTGTCTGTTCAACGTTAGTCATCTTCATCCCACTGTCTCCATTTGTCTCCCCTCCTCTACATCCCTCCGTCTCTCACCTATCTTTCTCTCTGCCTGTGCGTGTGAGTCTAATTACCAGTCAGTGTCTTCTGCCAGTCTGTCTGAATCCCTGTCTCGTTTCGACTCACCTTAAGCTGCTCATTTGAATTAATAAAAACCTCCTCATCTGTACTGTAATTTGCTCCGGGCTCTAAAACCCCACAGATCACCAGTGAAAAAGGTGTGTCATGTAATGTGGCCATGTCTAGTTTGGACTTGGGTTTGGGTCCATAGGGGTGTGGTGGACCCATTGTGATTACACAAGTAAATTTTTTTTCTCTTCTCTTCTTCCTCTCTCTTCTTGCTTTATCTCTCTGGTTTATCAACCATCTTCATTTTCCATCTCTTTCATTCTCCTTTTTTTTTTTTTGCTTTCTTCTCTTCCTCTTCCTTCTGCTGGCCCATGGGCCTCTGCCCTTCCCTGCGGCGTGCAATGATTTCAGATTGTTCAAACGTGCAATAAAACTCACACGGAGAGGAGGGAAGCCTTGAGAAAAACACATAAACTGAGGGAAAATAGAGGGGGGAATAGATGGTGGGGGGGTGTTGGAAGAAGATAAAAGAGAAATGTGGCTGGTTTAGAGGGGAAAACAGAGATATACAAGAGGTAGGAGAGATGGCGAGTCACATTATCATTATGCAAACAATTTCAGTTGAACGTTAGAGCACTTGGATGTGTTCTGGTGTAATCTCACTCTACCGGTTCACTTTTTTATTAGCAGGCAAACCACTAGAGAGGAACCTGTCTAACACACACACACACACACACACACACACACACACACACACACACACACACACTCACAAAAAAGTGTCTTTCTTTCTTTTCACCCACACACACCTTTTCTTTAATTGTTTAACTATAACTTCATTGTAAAATCAGTGGATGTTGGCGCACTGAGACTCAGGAAACCTCAGTGGGTGTGTTTGCTGACTTGCATGTGTGTGCACATCAGTTTATAATCACACTGCTGAAGACGGGGTGTTGGGTCAGTTGCATACATGCACATCATTTACGGTTTGTGTAAGTTATAGAAGTGAAGGATAGGGAGTGTCGGTAACTAGATCCAGCTCCAGCTGTAGACAACACCCAGCAACACAACTAGTTTCAGCGCCTTTCTCTCCCCTAGGGCCTTCAGCATCTGTGTGTGTGTGTGTGTGTGTGTGTGAGTGTGTGTGTGTGGGGGTGGGTGTGGGCTATGACTTTAAAGTACAGAACATGTGGGAGTATGGGAGTGCTTCATTAATGTGTGTGTGCATAAATCAGCTATAGAATGTGTGAGTCTTACACACAAATTAAAGAAAAAAGAGCTGTGTGATGTGTGCCAGGTGTGTGTGCGTCTCTCGTGTGTGTGCGTAGGCTTGTCTGTGTTTACACCTTCAACTGCCAACACATAAATCACTCTTTCGGTGTGATAAGTGAAACCCACACACGCACACACACTACACGCACATTCTCTCCCATAGGGGCACATGATTGGGGTAAACATGGCACTTTCTGTCCCACAAATACACAATAGAACCGTGCCAGCCCGAACAATGCATCGCAGAGGTGTTGTTGTATCACCTGACACACATACACAAACAGCTCACGGTGTAGTATTACGGGGGGAAATGGCTCGGTTGACTGGTTACACATATGTGCACGCATTATTACTCATGCAGCCACATAGAGGCGATCTCACACAATCTCATGGCATTCACCAGAAAAGTGCCAAAACAAACTTTATCATGGACTCAGCCGCCCTGTGCAGTACCGTATGTTACATAACTAAAAGTGCACCCAGTTTATCTTTTCATTCTATTGTAGTTTCCAAAACAGATGGTGAAAATAAAAGAAATACCAAGAGGTGGTATCAGGTAAATGGTTCTATCACGTGGCACCTTTTGGTTATCAAACAACGGCATCCACAGGCTGGTACAGCTGTAAAATGTCCATGAAGCATGTGAAACATGATATGCCCAACGCTTTTTTTAAGGGCAGCCTTTATGTTGTAGCAACTGTCATCATGGTAACTATCTGACATGACGTAAACTGCTGAAAGTGCTTGGTTATTTACCACACAGTGTTAACTGTTGGGGCGACTTTTAGCCCTACGATGGACTGACCAGGGTTTACCCTGCCTCTTGATCAATCTCAGATAACTGTCTTTCCTTTTAATTGCAGCTGGTGCCACATCTCCCATGACCCCTGTTTTTCCTGTCGTCAGAGACCTTATCGTTCTCGTTCACATTTGTTTAAAAGCACGTTGATGCTTGCAGAGAGCCCATGTTGGCAAAGCCGATGCCCATATAACTCAAGTATCTCAAGTGATTTCAAAATCTTGCTTGGGTGAAATGGAAAGTTTTTGTCGATTACGATCTGAGTATGATTGCACCATGTTGGGGGACGGGGGGGTCAACAAAAACAAGACAAAGATTTTCCTGTCATTGGTAAAAGGTAAACTCTCAACATAAGCAGTAGTCTGTATTCAACAGTGGGAGAACACCATGTTTAACCTTGCGTTTTGATATAGATCCAGTTACACCATGAAGATATCTAGTTTCTTACGAGCCACTCTACATTTTTCTCTCTATGTATGTAATTCAAAAAGTCGCATTAAGTACAATGTAAGATCAGCAAATCCAAGTAGAAAGATGAAAAGTTAAAGGAACTGCGTGGCATTTTGAGAACAACGAAATACTAGAAGATTAAAACCATTGCAGTTTGTTTATTGAGAAGTTGTATGGAGAACTATTTCTTGAACAAGAATATAATGATAGTTGATTACTTGATTAGTTGATTCACATTAAATGAATCATATTCATATTTAAGCAAAACTGGTAACTATTTACTAACCTCTCAGACATGAAGATTGGGTGCTTTTCCTTTTCAGTACGTAATGGTTAACTGGATATCTTTGGTTTTGGACATACAAAAGACGACACATGATGATGTCACCTTGGCCTGTGGGAAATCATAACAGGCTAAAAATAATCAGCAAATCAATGAATAATGAAAATAAATGTCAAGACTGTGGGATGCCACCACATAACCAGCAAGACAAATTCTCAATTTTACACTTTGGTTACTGTACAAAAGTAAACAAACATAATAAAAGTTGTTAATTAGTGAGCTTACAAATGTAGATTTTTCTGTAACAGTTTCCAGTCTTTGCACTGAATTTGCTGGCTGCTGCTCTCTCGGTCAAATGTTTCACTACCCATTAAAGACTGAGAGACATCTGTTTATTTGTCAAACCACTTGACCAGCACTAAAAAGAACACAGTGTAACAGATAGCTTGATAAGTTCCCACATGCATAAACTGGTTTCTCTTAGGAGTTTTTCTCCGGGGACCTTTTTTGCAGTTGAACCCCGGTCGTGTTGTACAGTCTCATACAATAGCGTGCAGCCATGTCAGAGATGCAGATGACTCACCAGCCTCCAGGGAGAGTGGTGGCAGTGAAACAGAGGGAGTTAAGAGTTTGGGAGAGAGAAAAGACAGAGAGGAAAGGGGGTGACAGACTTAAAGACCGAGGGGAGGGAGGGGGAGAGCTCGGGATGTGCAACAATTGGTCTCACTGTTGCGCTAATACAAAACAGGACACCCCTCACTCGAAGTTGGAGAGCAGATGCGAACACGTGTGTGCACATAAACTTCACCTGTGTGTGAACATGTGGTAGTTTGTAAGTTTGCACTGAAAGGGGAGGAGAAGATGTTTTGTGAGCTTGTGTGCATGCATGTATGTGTGTGCTGGTGAAGGGGGGGTGTATGTTTGTAGTCAGGGTAGTTAAATGAGGAAGTAGCAAACTGATAGATGGGAACAGAATGTTCTATAGGGTAGCAAGAGAAAGAGAGAGTTTGCATACGGTCTTTCCCCCACTACGCATTCACAGGCTCGTGCACACAGAACGAGTTACATGAGAGCCACATGCTTCACATACACACACGCAAGCACAGTCCCTTGAAAAAAATGTGTCCACTCATGTCTGCATTTACTGCACATGAGAACGAAAACTCATGCGAACTTGGACACTGATGCTCATCCATCGACAGAGGCCCAGTCCGACAAATTATTAACAAATTTTGGCAGAAGATTAATGTGAACTTTTGCACCCCCCAAAGATTAGATCGTTCTTATCTGTGTTTTACAATAAGAACACATCAACTATCTTAACTTAGTTCTACCTCATTACTCTGAATGGCGTGCTACACCTTTGATGCAGACGATTTCTAAAGAATTCGCGAAGATAGACAGAAACACTTGCCGCCCACTCGTCCATGTGCACACTTTGTGAATCATGAAGGGTGCTGATAGATGTTTACCTTGGATGATAAGGTGGCGCGGCGACATTCACTGGAATAAGACAGGGAGAGAGTGAGAGAGAAATAAAGACATCTTGTTTTCGTCGTGGTATCAGTGACTGTGCAGCTGTGTATGAGTGTGTGACTGTCAGATAGTCGTGATTTAGCGCATATTGGGTGTGTACAGCCATGCATTTGTGCACTTACATGTGTGTGTGCATGTTAATGAATGTTTTTTTCCCCTGCGATATAAATGAGTGTTTGTGAGTATGAAGGGAGCCAGGGTGTCACCAGTACTTCTCCCTGCCAGAGGATTTACGGTGTGATAGAAATACTTCAGATGTGTTCGTGCTGCTCTCCCTTAAGGCCCCACTGCCTTCGATACAATCTCACTTGGCAAGCCCAGTGATCCTTCATTGAAAAGTCGCTTGGCAATGAATAACTGTTAAAAAAAGAATTATTTAATTTAAATCTAGCATATTAAAGAAAAGAGTTAAGAGCCTGACCATTGCTTTCTGAAATGTGTTCATATTTAAATTTTTTTGTTTTGGAAGCATTTTGACAGACGTCTTGCCGTCCTGTGCATTTCCCCCCCACTTTTTCATCTTGTCTTTTTACAGTTTTGCCAAAAGGAAGAACACCATCACTCATACTGTGATTTCTAGATGGCTTTATCTTTTAGTTTATGTAGTTGGAAGAAAGCTCTGCCCAGATGAACCACCATGAGGGTGCTGCTGAACTCAGCAGAGCAAAGAACAATCAAGTCAGAGCACAGTTTGCTGTTTCAGCTTCTCACATGCAACAGGGGAATGTCACAGCATTGGCTCAAAGACACACACACACACACACACACACACACACACACACACACTGCGCTCATAACACACAGAGAGCGACAAAGAGTGGTCTTTGATGTCATTTTCTCATTAGTGCTGAGCTGCAATGCCAGCGTGGCGGTTGAGACTTCCTACAAAGTTGAAGCAGGTCAGACGTGATCGATGCGTCTCTCATCCGTTTGTGGCGTTAACATCGGGCACCTATCAGGCCAGGGAGTGGCTCTGAGCTTGTGCTTGTGTGTATCAGTGATGACAGCCATGTTAGAGAATGTGTTGAATCCACAACATGTTAAACACCACTCAGACAGATGATTTTGTGGATTTTTAAATGACAACAGATGGATTAAGGCACGCTGTTTCAATTAACAATGCTCGCACTAATCACTACCAAGCTCTTTTGGTTCTATTTTAGGTTATGTTTCTAATTTTTCCTCTTATTGCGTTGTGAACAGCAAAAAGGGCACAGAATGATGTGCAGTAGAGTAAATTAGTTCAGGGATGTTTCGTTCCCTTGAGACAGGAGGAGGCAGATGTCGGACTCCTTTCTTCATTTAAAAAAAAAAAAGTTGCACAGACCTCTATCAGTTATGTAATGTTTACTGAGGCACCAATCAACACTTTCTTCCTTCATAAACCTTCCTGTAGATGATGAAACCCCAACAGAGGAGGTAGCAGCTCCTGACACAGACACCAATGGAGAACCTGATGGTGACAAGGCAGCAGATGAGGTGAGGAACAGAAATATTTTGTTGATTCGTGTTGCTCAGTTGATTTCTTTTAAATGAGTCATTTTTTTGCAGTTGAGGTCTCCTGGTAAATCACACATCTTAAAGCAACCACTTTTGGAACCATTATGGAAATCCAGTGTAGAGATGTGTGAAAATAATGTCTAATCAATTAACAATTGTTGTAGAAACCACTACTGTTTATGCAGAAAAAGCTGTATAAATGGTGGTGATAAGAAAAGTAAAGGTCTGAATAATGAAAGGTGAATGTTGTTGAGAATTGTAGATTATTTGGCTTATGTTGCATTGCAGACTTTTCAGTTAGTCAAGAGCACAAATACATGACTATAAACCATGATAGGTTGTAGAGCCAGTCCACCTCAAGGTCACAGCCAGCCGTTTGATTATCTGTTATAACGTATGTGTAATTTCATGAGATTAATATCTTGTCCTGAATACAGGCTGAGACTGAGCCTACAGCTGACCCTGGAACTGAAGGAGACACACCACCTGCCAATGAAGATTCAGACCCGGCAGCTGATGCAGATGATGGTGCAGATGCAGCCCCAACAGCTGATGCAGATGCTGGTGCAGATGCAGCCCCAACAGCTGATGCAGATGCTGGTGCAGATGCAGCCCCAACAGCTGATGCAGATTCTGGTGCAGATGCAGACCCAACAGCTGATGCAGATGCTGGTACAGATGCAACCCCAACAGCTGATGCAGATGCTGGTGCAGATGCAGCCCCAACAGCTGATGCAGATGGAGATGCAGATCCAACACCGGCAGCTGATGCTGATGCAGATCCAACACCAGCAGCTGATGCTGATGCAGATCCAACACCAGCAGCTGATGCTGATGCAGATCCAACACCAGCAGCTGATGCTGATGGAGATACAACCCCAGCAGCTGATGCTGATTCAGATGCAGCAACTGCAGCAGATGAAGACACAACCCCAGCAGCTGATGCAGATGCTCCTGCAGCGGACACTGAGACTGAAGGAGCTACACCAAAAGGTGATCAACAGTAGTTCAAATTTGGACATTTGAAATTCTAATGAAATTGATGTTAACATGTTGTTTACTTAATACCATACATTCCCTGATTCATTCTTACTTTACATTCATTTGACACAAAAATTATTCATCATTGTATCTGTGAAAAGTTTTCATCAATTTAGTCTCTCACAGCACAGCAACAGTGCATAAAAAAAGCTTTTTGTAGTAAAGAACAGTGTGCAGAATCTGCTTTTTTACCATGACTCCTAAATAGATAGTATTTACAAATAGAAGCAGTTATAGTTGTTGTAAATGTAGTCTAGTCTTTGATTTTGTCTTTTAACTTGAACTAAACAGTGCAGTAATACAAGCCACAACTGTCCATGACATGGCACTTGGTAAATGAATGATAGAATCACAAATTTGACCTGACACTTGTTCACTTTCCTGTTTCATTCTTCTGTCTATGGCCGGATGATGATGCAGACGCTGATCAACCAGCAGCTGGAGATCTTGCTCCAGAGGAGGTCAGTAGCAGTTTTAAAAAAAAGTCCTAAAAGTATTCAGAGATGTTGTGCATGTATGTTACAGATATTATTCGGGAGCTCTTATTTTTCTGATATAACGTGTCCTTTCTGCATGTTTATATGCTGTTTAATACGTTTTTAATAGGATGACCAGACAACACTAGCAACTGATGTATCTGCAGCAGATGATAATGAAACACCAACTCCTCCACCTGCTGAAGGAGAACCAGACAAGCCACTTATCCCTACAAGTAAGAATATAGATATTTGAGTACACATTTTTCACAACCTTGTACATGCAAATATGAATTCAGAGGGGGGAAAGGGTTTCACCCATGTGGCTTGTATTTCAATGTCACAGATTTAGATGGGATTGGGTTACACTGTTTGTTTTTTACAACAGTATTAAAGACCGTTGATTCAGCTTTATGATCATTTTTAGAAGGTGCAGTTTGTGGTGCAGCTGAAGTGCATTGCATCCTATTGAGAGGTGTTTATATAATTTTTCCACACCATTTAAATCAATATGCAGTGACAGAAGGCTGAATAACTGCAGCACCTATCTGTATAATTCAGTTCAGTCCTGTAAAGTGAATGCATGTTAAGACCACAAGCATAATGAGGAGTTGTAGAGAGGGCTGCTCTACATGTATTCTGGAGATGATCTCACTGCCTTAGCATGTGTGTCTTTTACGTGGGGAAACTGTACAAACTTGTTTGTGATCAACCCCCTGTTTCAAGTAGGTCAATTAACATGTCATGTTATGTGAGTGTAAGTACAGGAGCAACTGGTTAGAATTATTCAAAGTACATAATTCCCTTATATACTGTACTGTATGTCCAGTACATTATGTTCAGCATACATCGAGAATAAACAGCCACGTATTGACTCTTTGACACTTTTCAAAGTTGTTGTTTTTGTATAAAAGGTCAAAGTAGCAGATTAATGCTCCACAACTGTAGTGCTGTTGATAATGGTATCACAAGCTTTGGAAATCTTAGATGTTTGCATCAAACCCTGATTCTGGTCTTTCTCTTTTCCCACAGTTAACGAAGTGATTGAGCATGAGGTGAAAAAAGGTAAAAATATGTGTATAACCTTTAACCTTCCTGGTGCCGAGTCTTACAGCTAAACAAATCACTGAGATACACAAAAATAAGCATATGAGTTTCTCAGAATCCACTTTATTTCAGTAAATACATTAACAATGAATCCATTTTAAAAGTTAGCTGTTCATTTGATGATTGAGAATATCATGGAAGCATTTTAAATTTTACAGAAATACAAAATGAGGATGTGAGTAGGTTGAAAATCGCTGGATAAAATTGTGTTTCAGGTTAAATCACTTACACAAATACCTCTATTGAGGTTTTCTCATAACCTCTGAATCCACTGCAGCACCGCCTGTCCCTAAGCAACCAGCTGAAATCACACAGATTTGAAGAATGACATTTACAAGGCCATCCCCAGTTTATCACCAAATATTTCATTACATGTTACATCTCCACCATGTCTTCTTTTGACCCCAGGAATATCAGTGAAATTACTCTTGACAGACTTTGCATTATCAGTCATTTGAAAAAATGTATATGTCCTGCTTTCGTAAGTTATCATTGTCCTGCAACTCCCTATTTTCTGGACACAGTAATTGGGAACAGATGTGCCTTTTCTTCAACAAAATATAAAACCCCTTAGGAAGGTTATGAGGTGGGATTTTGGCCGATACGCCTCTACCTCCTCAATTATGTGTGTCGTAATTTCAGTAAGGAAACCTCCCAAATGACCCCAGTGGGATTTTTTTTTCCACAATCATTTTTCCAGAATTATTTTAATAATACATGTAGGGATATTGCTTTGCTTATATACGTGTAAAATGCAGACTTTTACAAGAATGCAAGAAATACAATACAATACAATAACACAAGAAAAGTGCAGTAACAGATACAGCTTATATCCCTCTGTATGGTTTATCTAAATTGAAGTTTCATCTTTATTTGTATTTTACCTCATCTTATAATAGTGTTTTCTTTCTCTCACACACACCCCTTTCTCACTCTGGACTTCCTGCTCTTTCCCTTCTAATTTTTTACATTAATCTCATTTTAGCATATCCTGTCCCAAGTAGTCTTGTTGTTTGTCTTTACCGTCTTTACGACAGAACATCCTGCTTTCCGTCACTCAAGAATAGTACACTGGTGTTGAAAGAAAGCGCCTGACCTCAGAGTTATACATTTCTAGCCATTTATTGCCACTGGTATGTTGAATTAATGTTTGGCATCACAAATACTGTAGAAACATAAACAACATATATTTATATTTATATAAATATAATATATATTAGTTAAAACAAAGCTAACCAATACTTCACAGGTGCTCTCAAAATATTCCAAAATGAGCATTTCTAACCTTTACACACCAGTTTTTTGACATTTATTGAAGCTGTGATTCAGAGTCCTTATTGTGGACGCCACTGCAGGGCATTCACAAGGAGCCATGAGGGACTGAACTGAGGATGTTAGATAGGATCATTAAATAGCTCCAGAGTCCACAAACAGAAAATTGCACCTTTCTGACACAAGCAAGGAACGACTCTTGCAGAATGTGCCGTATGTCGCTGAAAGTAACAGCTGATGCAACATTACATCATCACCTACATGTGTCGGTCTTAATCTGATGCAGTCTGTAAGAAATATTGCCCCATACTTAGGTTACTCAGACAGAAGATTTAAGGGGGATGATGCACTTTCTTTGACAACCACTGTAATTTCATGTGTAGCGTCTCTCTAGTGCAGAGACTGCTAGGTTGTGTTTAGTGTTGAGGAAATGGTTGCCAGGGGAGGTTTCTTTTACCTGATAACTGTCAGGAGAGCGTCCTCTCGCCTCGGTGACAAGAGGAAAAGAGTTGAGAAATGGAGAGGAGCACAGAGAAGAGGGGAATCTAAGTGGTGAACTAAGCAGAGGTATAAAAACAAAAGAAAAGAGCAATCAGAGCAGGAGCAAAGCCAGAAAAAAGAGAAGGTCAAACAAAGGCTTGAAAAACGTAACTCGTAATGTAGTTTTGTTATGTAACATTCATGAAATTCAGTCAGGATTCCATTAAAGCAAGGAAACAGGTCAGAGGATAATTGTGCCGCTAAAATTCTGTAAGGATTAAACTAATTCACCAATAATGCGTTGCCATGCCCAGCCTAAAAATTGTTCCCTACACTGAGTCACCCATCTTGTATAAGTCACTGGGGTTTTCCCCAAGTGAATATAGAGTAGGTTAAGGTATTGTTCCTGACAGATAATATCCTTTAATCTAAGCCAACACTGCTACACAAGATCACTGTCACACCCTCTGAGCTGGCAGTGATTCAGAGTCCTTATTGTGGACGCCACTGCAGGGCATTCACGAGGAGCCATGAGGGACTGAACTGAGGATGTTAGATAGGATCATTAAATAGCTTAACATGGGAACAGTGCAGTATAGTGTGTTAGAGAGAGACACTGGTGAACATCTGGATGACATTCCTTTAGGGTGGGAAAATTCCCTCACAAGGGCTCATTTCTGTCACCCATGATGTGTCAGTCAACTCAGTTTTTTTTTTTTCAGATGTTAGCTCCAACTTGGCTGATGCCATGCCGTCTGCAGATGAAAACCCACCACCACATCCAGGAAAGAGCCGCAGTTCTGGACCTGATGGTTAGTAATTACTCATAACAATTGCAAATGTTAAATAAAAAATGATAAATAAAATGGTATGTAGAGAGGCACACAAGAACCTGTGGTTACACAGTTAGCAATGCAAGCAGACTCTGGAGGAGGCATACGGTGCAGTTTAGTTTTGGTGAATCTTTTCTTGGTAAATGTCTTTTTTTTTATCACTTTGTAGGCTGTTTGAATCTGTGTGATACAATGAGATTAGCCTAGTTTATCATAGTGACTAGAGGCCTCCACTATAGGAAATGACATTCACCAACATTTTTGCCTTTTGCCTCCTAGCCTGAAGTAGGATTTTTGTCCTTATATAGACTTTTCTTATATAAACTGGAAGCTGGCGAGATGTTTGATATAGTCTAATATGTTTGTAATTGCAGATATTGAGACTTAATAAGTATTTTAAAAACAGATGAGTCCATTAAGCAAGCCGATAATTCTTTCAGAGGTCCAATATTGTATCTCCCTGTCTTATTTGAGCAGAACTTCCTATCTGAGCTAACTGAACCCACAGAGATTTGTAAACTGAGCTAAGATTGGTAATTCTCACCCTTTTCACACTCCATACATAAAACGTTTCGTGCCATTTTCTAATCTGATGCTCAATCAGGCTACTAAAACTGCCTCATGAACAGTGGCATCAAATCCAGAGGCAGCCATACTGATGTGGCCTCACGTCAAAACTACAAAGTTCCTCCTCAACCAAAGAGTTTTTTAGCACTTGACAACTTAAAAGCTGCCATATAAACTGTGTTTTGAGACATTCTTGAGGTGTCTCTGTGCCGCAAGAATGCTGCTCTAATTTACTGGGCTTTGCTCCCATGACAAGATACCGACTCATTTTAAGAAAGTTTAATCACTAGCCACAAGGCAATTTGACAGCGATGCAGGAACAACAGATTTTACCAAAGCCGCTCCTGCCGGCATTTACCCTTTATTCCCCATCTGGGAACTGATTCATCTAAATCGGTATAATCATTATATGCTAGTGAAAGGTTCCCTTCTTTAGTACTCTGTCATTAGCAGCTTTGTCAAGTTGAAGCAGGTATGACCGTGATGTCACAGACGTATACAGACAGGCAGTGAAGAGGGAGATAGCAGGGGATGTTTGGATCAAATCAAAGATCAGACACACAGAGACATCGAGACTGTGGGATTCAAAGATCTTTTATCATTCTGATGTTATAAAAGCGTCTCGGTGCGTGTACAGAGTTACCTGTATGTGCGTGTAAATGTGTGTTTCCAGACTGGTTAGGACAGAAACTCTACACCTCTTAATACCCCTGAGGTACAAACTACCACAAAGAGAATAAGCTCACCTTTCTTCTGTTTTCCTCTACCATCTCTGTCACAATGCTTTACATGCACCATTAACACATTTAAATAATGCCCTCTCTCTCTGTCCCTCTTTCAAATTCACTTCCCTCTCTTTCTGTCTCTCTTTGGGCACTTCAGGAGGTGGTACAGGTTTTTGTGTGTGTGTGTGTGTTTGTGAGGAAAATATGCATAAGAACAACAAAATATTCATATCATGCCATCTTCAGGTCCAAATCACACAAATCCCAGTCAGATGCTGAACATAGCACTGCAGCCACAGCAGCAGCAGTAGGGCTTATGTGGTTCTGAAAGTGGGTGAAACACACAGGATATTAATGGCATGCCTCTGACAACGCAAACAGGATACAAAAGCCAGTGGAAAATGCCTCTCCGCTATTGTTTGAAACAGGTCTTCTTTAAGACTGGGAATTCTCACATGTTGTCACGCTACATCTGCTGGAAGTAACATCTGCTGCTGAAGGTCAATCTGGGAAACAGATGCAGTAGAAGGACAGGTGTCTGTTTGTGGCTGCTCAACTCAGATGTCTCACAGTGTTCTTGTGTTATTCCAAAGATGTTTGTCCACTTACCACTAATCAGTTGTAAAAGCTGCATTTTCCTGTTGGTAAATGTAATATATGTTTGTTCTCTTTTCTTAACAGATAAACCTGATGTTAAAAGTGAGTTATCCTTCTTCTCTTATCTCTTATCATTGTAAACACATGAATCCATCCACTTTCCCACCCATGCACTGCCCCAAACACACAGTACATGCAGCATAAGCATTCTTCTATTGTTTTGTGTCATGCAGAGGCCTTAGCAGGTGTGTTGTTCTCAAGCAAAATAAGCACAAGTGCCAGAATTGAACCAAATGAATGAAAGATTGAAGTCACCAGTGCTGAAAAACTTAAAAATGCATATAATAGGAACAGCTACTGTGGCTCCGTTAAAGTAATAAAAACCACGGACCAGCTGCGTGTTCTGCATTTGTGCACATGCATGTTCACACACGTCTACGCCTGCACCTGCTTTTACATCCGTTTACTGACTCATGGAATTCTCCCGTTGTATTCCACTTTATAACTCATGAGTCATAACACTGACTCATTCCCGTTTTTGATCTCAGTTCTCTGACTCATACCTCTCACTTGTTTTTTCTCACCTTATCCTCAACCGCTGGATTTAGTGTACCCTTCCATTCTTTCATGTGTGCAGGAGTTTTTAAATTGTCTTTATACCTCCGACTTCACCTTCTTCCTTCCATCTTCCTCTCCATTGTTTCCTCAGCATATCTTGCCATTATAATACACAATAGGAAAGTTAAAAGGGCTTTGAAGGTTAAATACATCTTCACACCTGGCATACTGTGCAAACTAGTTTTGTACTATGTAGGGCAGGGGTGTCCAATCCTGGTCCTCGAGTGCCACTATCCTGCATGTTTTAGATGTTTCCCTCTTCCAACACACCTGATTCAAATGATCAGCTCATCATCAAGCTCTGCAGAAGCCTGATAATGATCCTGATCACTTGAATCAATTGTGTTGGAAGAGGGAAACATCTAAAACATGCAGGATAGTGGCCCTCGAGGACCAGGATTGGGCACCCCTGATGTAGGGCAACATAGCTTAGACTCTGGGTAAATTTAACCCATTTGTTTTTGCAGCTGATTACACTGGTAGAGAGCAAATAATTGCCTTTACTTACAACCTGAGCTATTCTGTGGTATTTTTACGTTAAAGTATCTTTACTTGGCTCAGAAAAGAAACAGCATGACAACTATTCAAATGGGTGTTGTCATAGAAACTCAGGTGCTGAAAGATTTCTGTGAATGCTCGCTTTTAGGAATCAAAATTATAGATTATGATCCTTTGATTGAAAAGGGATCCGAGTATGCTGGGACACGATGATTCATCTCTCTTAAACACACACACACATAATGCACACATCATGTCATGTCATTGAGCGTCATTATTGAATAGCTGCTCATTCTTTCGCCTGCAAAATGGCGCCCTGTGGTGACACTGAACATGGGGCTTACAGTCGCTGTGCTCAAGATGTTACACTGAAAAACATTAAATACAGGCACATCAACACTGTAAAACATGCTCAGACTAACGTGTTTAAAGTTAAAATGCCATTTTTACGTTATACTGCACCCTCTCCCATCTGATGCACTGCTTTCTTCCCTACAGAGAGCAGCTCTGGCTCTTTAGCAGGAATCCTGTCAGCAGTTGCGGTGTCTGCTGTGGGAGCAGTCGCTGGATACTTCACCTACCAGAAGAAGAAACTGTGCTTCAAAAATAGACAGGGTAATTACTTCACATTACATTGTTGTAGCTGTACGTAGTAATAATACTAAGTCAAAGGAAATCCTAAATGTCACAACAGCTCCAGAAACTGCTGTGCACAAGGCTTAATATATGACTAGACTATAGGGAACTTAAAATGTGAGAAATTCCTTTGGACCATAGACTCTTAAATAATGAATGAACTGAAAGCCAACTTCCATTCATTCATTCAACATTAAAGCAGTGAGGAACTAATATCAACCCCCAGTAGAGCGCTACATCCTTGAAGAGTTGAGGAAAGTTGTGCATGTGTTTCACTTGGAGCCGAATAGCAGGTTTTTGCATTTGTGATTTTCAATCTAAAAAGTACAGGTTTTGAAGGTCAGTGGCTCTTCTCGGAGACATAGCATACTCAGCTTTACCTTTCAGGAAGTGTTGTCAATTACAGTCAACTCACACACTTCCTGCATCCCAATACTGCCAATTCAGCAAAGTTTTCATTTACAGTCAACATGGACAATAGGACATTCAGGTTTAGCAATGTAGGGGAAAAGTCAGATTGAGAATAACTCTCTGCTGTGAATATTCAGATTAATTGCTAGTGTGTTTCAGAGTTCTAAATTTGAATAAATATCACATTTAGAAATTATATATCTTGTCCCCATGCAAGTTTCTAAGAAGGCTCAGTCAGTATTCATGAATATGAATTATTCTCCCTCAGTGGTAGAGAGAGAGGACTGTAATTGGTATTGTCATCAGGATGTACAGCCTGGAGCCGCTCCAGTAACAATAAATTGGAAGTTCTGACTGCACAGATATGAAAAAGTTTTGCACTGTTACACCAGAAAAAAAATCAACGAAGTTTCATGGTGGTGAAAATAAGCAATTAGAGCTAAGAAGTATTAACATGCTCACATACTCCTCCTCTGGGTGCCTAATTTATTGCCAGTGGAGCTGTGCAGTAAAGACGAAGCGGGAGAAATCCCTGTTAGTCAAATTTGCCAAAGGGGACCATGAAATTATTTATGCTAATGAGTAGGAAAATGATTTATTTAGCTAAATGCTTATGAAATTCAAACTGGCAATGTGATCCTTTGTCTGCTTTGTTTTGTCTTTTCATGGTTTTCTAACTGATTTCGTCAATCTTTGTGATTAGAAGCGGATCCGGAGGCTGCACACAAAGCCGATGCAGCAGAGGCTCAGTCAGATCCCCAGGGTAAGACACAGACACACAGAAACACAGAATACACTCTAAATGGAGACCAACATTCATACATGTTGTAACTGTTTGAGTGTGTCTTTTCTTTCTTCTTTACAGTCCTCAGCAACCTGCTGAACTCCTCCTAGACCAGCTGTGATCACATGACTGCCTGGACCAACTACAGTCATGCAAAGTGGCAATCTCACTGTTAGGCTCTATCCTCTGTAGAGCTAAATTACTGTGAGGCCCAAAGTAGGGCTGTGTGTGTGTGTATGCATGTGTGTGTGCGTGTGTGTGTGTGTGTGTGTGTGTGTGTGTGTGTGCGCATGTGTGTGTGTGTGTGAGATCGGAAGAGCGTCGTGTAGGGAAAGAGTGTAGATCTCGGTGGTCGCCGTATCATTACAAAAAAACAGCA
>OMNN01074310.1:0-23034 GCA_900302755.1 Chromis chromis | reverse complement strand
CTTCATCCTCTATCTAACAGCTGTCAAAGGGAAACAAAATGACCACAAAGAGACACAAAGATACACAAAATGACCACAAAGAGACACAAAGTTACACAAAATGACCACAAAGAGACACAAACGACCACAAAGTGACACAAAATGACCACAAAGAGACACAAACGACCATAAAGAGACACAAAACGACCACAAAGATATACAAAGTGACCCAAACGACCACAAAGAGACACAAAGATACACAAAACCACAACAAAGAGACACAAAATGACCACAAAGAGACACAAACGACCACAAAAAGACACAAAATGACCACAAAGAGACACAAACGACCATAAAGAGACACAAAACGACCACAAAGATATATAAAGTGACCCAAACGACCACAAAGAGACACAAAATGACCACAAAGAGACACAAACGACCACAACGAGACACAAAGAGACACAAAACCACAACAAAGAGACACAAAATGACCACAAAGTGACACAAAACGACCACAAAGAGACACAAAGAGACACAAAATATCAACAAGAGACACAAAATGACCACAAAGAGACACAAAACAACCACAAAGCCACTAAACGAACAGTGAGGTGCTGCTCTGCTCTGGATTCTGTGACAAACCGCTGCACATGTCGTTCGCTGTAACTGATGTAAAGATGATTTTATAATGTTCTGCTGTGTGTCCAGGTGTGTGTGTGTGTGTGTGTGTCCAGGTGTGTGAAGCTGATCAGCAGTGAGGTTGTGTTTGTGTAAATAATATCTTTATTTTTGTATGTTGAACTGGTTCAGTCAGTGAGCTGCATGATCACAGACACACACTGTTTGTATGTAGCTGCCAACCAAATAAACAGGGACTGGTTCAGTACGACTGCTGCCTTCATTACACCACCAGTAATCTATTACTCTACACCACCAGTACTCTATTACTCTGTACCTGTACTCTCATTATATCCACTGCTGTTTGTCCTGCAGTAATAACCTGAGTCTGTTTGAACACTAACATCTGAGGAACTGTTAAAGATGAAATCCTGCTGAAAGTGGGTCAACAGGTTTTAGAAAGATTTTTATCCCAGAGAATATTTGATATGTCAAGCTAAGATTTGACACATATCTTTATAAATATCCATATTTTATGATAGAATAAAAGCTTCAGATCAAACCAGAGATGGTTGAGCAGAAATTGTTCCAAACATGATGATTGAAGATGGAGTGACCCAAAGAGACACAAAGCAGCTGGAGAAATAAGAACAAAATAACAACATGGCTTATTTTATTATAATAATATTATTATTATGGTGTTTAAGATAAAAACATGGTGACTGATGGTTTCTGTCATTAGACTGATGACCTCTAATTAACAGTGTGTTCATTAATCAGCTGTGAGGTGTAAGAGACTTAAACATGAACACAAAGACACAAAATAAACAAATCTGTACATATCTCCTGTTTATTAAACATAATTTTGTCTGTATATAATATAATAATATAATATCCATCCATCCATCCATTATCTGTACATTATCTGTACGCCGCTTAATCCTCTGGAGGGTCGCGGGTGGGCTGGAGCCTATCCCAGCCAACTTAGGGCGAAGGCAGGGGACACCCTGGACAGGTCGCCAGTCCATCACAGGGCCACACATAGAGACAGACAACCAAGCACACTCTCATTCACACCTACGGACAATTTAGAATTACCAATTAACCTCAGCATGTTTTTGGACTGTGGGAGGAAGCCGGAGTACCCGGTGAAAACCCACGCATGCACGGGGAGAACATGCAAACTCCACACAGAAAGATCCCATGCGTCCTAACCGGGACGCGAACCGGGGATCTTCTAGCTGTGAGACTGCGATGCTAACCACTGTGCCACCGTGCAGCCCAAACCCACCAACATCTGGTTTAAAAAAAAAAAAGATGTTTAAAGGCACCAATTTCTCAAAATTTACGAGAACTTAGATTAATGTTCCAATATACAATACAGACTCTTCATCATGTTGTGATAGCAGCTAGTCTTACCCAAAACTCTTGATAGGCATTTCAGGAAAGACAAAATAAGGAGGCTGCAAAGCATTTAAGAAAACACCCCTGTGAGAAACTGAGAAGGCAAAAAGCAAAGGGGATGAAGTCTTAGAATAACAGTGTTTTATAGGCAGATGGAGCATATTGATGTACTGGAGGAAGAATGCATGGTCCATTAATTTTTATATGCTCATTCTTGAAATGTGTTGGTCACAAAGAGAACACAGATCCCTCAGTTGAATTGCAGCAATGTTTAAATGCATCTTAACAACACTGTTCACTGTCAGACCGAAGTCAGATACAAGCGTATCACAACTTCATTTAAGTGTAGACTGTCTTCGCTTTAGCTGAGTGTTACTCATATACGTTAAACTGTCTGCTGTACTTTGAGGCTGAACAGAGCTCACATCTACCTCACATCAGAATATTATTATGTGGAACAAATGTTACAAATACTAATACCAAACACTTTGCAAACAGTTTATTGACATGTTCTGAGTTTTGAACAGGCATTGATACAGCCACCTACAAGCTCCACTGCCATTGTAACAGCAGCATCACCTACAGGAATATCATCAGTTAGTCTAACACCAGTTAAACACAAACAACACTGAAGGAATGATTGATCCTGATTATGGGTGTCTCTGTCAGCCAGCTTTCTCATCACTTCAATGTGCTTCTTGTCTCTTTTTGTTTAGCAAAAGCAGCGACACGGCTGTTCAGCGCTTTGACAAAAGCCTAGAGGAGTTTTATGCCCTTTGTGATCAGCTGGAGCTGTGTTTGGTAAGACTTAAACACTTTTACTCTCAAATAGCTTGTTGTGGAACAAGGACATTTGTCCTTTCATTGGATGGAGGCATTCATTGACATCCATATCTGATATAAAGGAAGCTCAGCACCATATTTAACTATAGGTTTTGTATTCACTCAGTAATTGTATTTTTTTTTTTTTACTGAAAAATTATACCCCCTAAAAGAAAAATGCAACTTTACTGATACATTTAATAGAATGGAGGGATTTCCTTCTTTAAGAAATTTCCAAGCATAACTTAAAGTATTTACCTGTGTCTAACCCTTATGTCTTTGTGACGGTTACACATGATTTTTTTAATGAACCCCACAGATCAACAGGGTTTTAAGACAGTGATGACAAACATAATGATGTAAAGACATGACAAACAACATCATGACAAGTGGATCAGGACAATGCTAAAAATGAGCGCAGCAGTCCTTCAAAGAACACAAATAGTGCTTTTGATGATTGGTTTTCAAGTTCTTTAGTCTGTTTTCCATCTTTGCTTGAACAAAAAAAATGTCAGTCAAACAGTAACATGAACTACACAAACTCCCATTTCCTCTTTCCTACACAGCGGCTGGCGTACGAGTGCCTCTCGCAGAGCATCGACAGCGCTAAACACTCACCAAACCTGGTCCCAACAGCCACCAAGCCAGACACAGTGCAGACAGAGTCCATGTCTTACGCCCAGTACCTCGGCATGATCAAGTCCCAAATCTCCTGCGCCAAAGATATCCACAATGCATTGCTGGAGTGTTCCAAGAAGATCGCAGGAAAGGGACAGCCTCAGGGAATCATGTAGACCTGGACCGACTATTCCAACTCTGTCTGCATCTGGTGACTTTTATAAACAATAATGGATTTCATATTTGAGACTGTCTCATATTTAAATCACAGTTTTGTGCTACATTGGTCAAAATGCTGTTTGATTTCACAAGATCCTGTATATTTGGTTGAGATTTTTTTTTAAAGTTATGTTTCTTGTAAAGGTTGTGTAAATATTCCTGACAAGTCATGTCCTAAGATGACCAGCAGGTGGCGGCAGAGTGTCAGAGACTTTTGTAGCATATTTGTATTGACTATTAAAACCTTTGTACTGATACTGATGTTTTCTTTTATAATTCAAGGGGCACAAAGGAAGAACTGTCTGCAAATGACATCTTTATGCTGATGATTTAAGCATGATGCAACAACAATCAGCTGTGCATGCAGGCAATGTAGTGACAAAATATATGGTACGGTTATAAGTTTGCAGCTGAATGTTCTTGTAGCAATGTCTTAAAAAATGTTAAACTGGACAGTTGGATTGTTTTAAAATTAAGATAGAAAAGGAAAAAAAATGAACAATTCAATTTTATTTATATAGCGCAAATTTACAAAATATATCATCTCACAGCACTTAACATAGTAAGGTACCTTAGGAACAGAGTTGGTAGAATAAAGAGTCTTCAGTAGAAGAGGTCACATGCTTTGAGAATTGGCTCCTCCAGCTTAAGTGGTAGTGATGATATAGTGGGCCAACAGAATGGTAGCCTGGAAACACCCTGGGGAATTTGAAGAGAAGACTTTTTTTTTTTCTCCTTTACATTTGTATACCATCCTCTGTGTTACATTAACAAAGAAACAACACAAATCACACTTTAGTCTTTGTTCTATGATCCTGGACTGAATGAAGCCCTATTGGTTAGAGGCTCCTCTGTGTCTTCCTTTTGTATGCTGAAACTGAGGGATCAGTGAAGTCTGATATACAAGCACGTGAGAGGGGAGCATGGCGGGTTCGCAGCTGTGTAACATCTCAGACCAATCTGAGCTACTGACAAGTGCTCAGATCCAAAAATACCACGCTGGGTCACAACCGGGCGTAAGAGGTTCATCACAATACAGGCTTGCACTCATAAACCCTGCAGGGCTCCACTAACACACAGAGAAAGGTTTCTATAACATTTATGTAGCATTTGCAAATTGAGACAACTTTCATCTAACTTAAAACCTGATTTGAGACTGATAACTAAAACAAAAGAACACACCAAAGCTGTATTAATGGTAAAATTTTTATTCTCAGACAACAGCCCGTGTTGATTCAGGCCTTATTGTTAAAGCTTGTCAAAATATACAAGAGAAACACATGAATTATTGAGAATAATCCATACGTTGTCGAGTTCATGCTATGCAGCACGGCGGAGTTCATCAGATGAAAAACAAGAGCAACCAAAGTAACAATATAAAAAAGAAGGGTACGTTTGTCTTTTTACAAAGATTACAGCAGATAAAATACATATATCTAGAACATCAGGTACTAGACATTATAATTACAAATAATGTAGATATTACCTAAGTGCATTAGTGGATTTCACACGAGTCAGTAATTCACTACATTCTGTGTCTTGTTGCATAATGTTAATAGAGGCAGTATGAAATATAGAAATTGTTTTTGTGTTGAATGTGTGACACTTATATGTCAATGTGCTTCTTAGTTTCACTACATCCATTAACTGTTTCCTGGGTGGTGTTAAAGAAACAAGAACACTAAGCTACAAGTGTGAATACTAAGTACAATAATGTGGGTTTAACATATTCTACAGCCAACATACAACAAATGACAAAGTTTATATTCCTGCTGATCATTCTCCAAAGCATTTTCAGGAGCCTTACATTAATACCACTGAGGTATTGAAGTTGAATTGTGCCTCCCTTAAATGGCCTGTTTAATCTGTACAACATACTTGAGAAAATGTGCATCAGTAATGTAAAATACATGCAGCTGGGCCAAAATACGTGAAACCCCAGATGTAGAGTAACTATCTTAAAACCCAGGTCAGTGTCCTTTGTGTGTTTTTGTGCGTGGAGGTGTGGAGGAGGCACCGTGGTGTCAGTATGATGCTTGAAAGACTTTAATGAACACAAGGACATACAGGTGATTTTTACTGCTTTGTCGAGCCTGAGCCTTTCATTTTGCGTTTGCCCTCAGCCTTAGCGATTTGTTGGTCTCTGTGAGAAAAAAACACAAAACAAAGAGAGAAATTGCATAATTAAGAGCTTGTTAATTTTGTTTTCATACCATAATAACAGTATACTTTACAGAGTGACTAAAGAAAAAAAAAGTGATAACAACATCAAGTGCCCTAGTGAGATGTTGCTTCAGTGCTCCTTTGTATTGATTCTCCAAGTCTATTCAACACTACTGGAGGGACTGAAAACCATTCCTACAAAAGATATTCACTCATTTGTTGTTTTGATGATGATGGTAGGGATCACTGTCTTACACGTCCATCCAAAATCACCCATAGGTGTTTCATTGGGATGAGATCTGGTGACTGTGAAGGTCATATTATTCGATTCACATCATATTCATACCCATCAAAACCATTCAGTGATCCCTTGTGCCCCATGGATAGAAGCACTGTCACCCTGGAAGAGGCGACTCCCATCAGAATAGAAATGTTTCATGCTAGGGTAAGATGATCACTCAGAATAACTTCGTATTGATTTGCAGTGACTCTTCCCTCTAATGGCACAAGTGGACCCAAACCCTGCCAGCAAAATGCCCCCATAGCATAACAGAGCCACCGGATCCCCTCACTGTAGGGGGGTCAAGGGTTCAGGTTTTTCCTTTAATTTGTCACCAGTCTGTATATGCCTGCTATGTGTCTTCCACTTGTTTGTCACTCGATCCTGATGTGCAGATTCTGGCCTGTCTTCGACACTACATGCGGTCTGAGTACTGACCTGCGGGCCTGCTCAGGACCGGTGAGGGCCGCCTGGTGAACGGCGCGGGGTCGAGGTTCCTTCAGGCGAGACATGGGGCCAGACGACTCAAACTTGGACACCTCCTGCTGCCACTCATCATCAAAAGACTGTGCTTCGGCTGAAGGGAAAACATCATAATCATGTTAGGCCAAGAGAGACGTGGACAGTGGTACTTAGTAGGTGATTTAAGTTGGAATGCCATCCAACTTCTTAGCAAAATGACCAGAATTCATCCGCCTTAACCTACTGGTGGCACTTCGTGCTATGACTTGTCTATGTAGCAAGTCCAAGGCACTTATCAAAACACATAATGGTCCTAAAACTATGGTCTGTATATAAGGTTTATCTATCATTGTTAAAGATGCTACAAAATATGGATTTACATTTGCGGACCAGACGTGTAGCAACTCAGTGACTCAATAAAGATGCATAATTCAGGGAGTTGAGAGCAGACTATCAGGGAAGTGTAAACATTAACATACATTCATCCATATTCTGGAAGTCCTGGTTGAACTCCTTCTCTCCGGTTTTCTTGTTGTACTTCTTCTCGACAACATGTCCCCTGTCCTGGATGTGGTGACCGATTTTCATCTTCTCCAGTCCACTCTCAGAGTCTTTAATTGCATGCCGGGTCTCCTTAATCTGGGATAAATAGATATGTTTAAACCCATCAGACGCAGCCAGTCCATTGAAAAGTGTATTAAGTCAAAAACGTGTCTATAGAAAAGCATAGGACAGTCAGAGAGTACATCTACATGATGGACAGTTTAAGTAAAGGTGCAGCCAATAACATTACGGTTAATGGTTCCATTTAGGAGTCCTAGTTCCAGTTGTAACACTTGACAGATTTTAGAGCACACTGCACTAAACTGGCCTCAAATGTACTCTGATATATCATGGTAACACATTCACTTACCCCTCCAGGGGCACGGCGTGTCGATGAGGTCGCCTGGAAGACCTTGGGAGGTTCATTCCCAACTTTTGAATATGTCATTACCGATGAGGAGCTGAATGAGTGGGCGTTTGAATCTGTGGGTGCGTTCTCCTGAAACACATGGACAAAAACTCACTGTTAACATTTCATTCAACACAGCAGTCCGCAAAAGCTGCCAAGGAAGAAAACAGAAAATCATCACTTGAGTAAACTCACAAAGTTTCTGTGCATGTCTTCCATCCTGTTTCTCATGTTGGCCATCATGTTGTCAAACATGCCAAAGGGATTCCTCATCATGTCCTGTGCAAACACGAAAGGAAAATAACAGTCAAAGCTCCAGAAGTTGAATGGCTGGGCTCATATGCCACCTGGTCGCTAGGCATTATCAGCTCATAAACAACGCCGTCATGTGTACAAACACACATGCACAGAGTGCTAAATGTGTCTCACATGTGTGCCATCTGGGACTCTGTAACCAGGACATTCACATTTTGTCACTTCAACATATGTGACCCAGTGACATTCAAAACAAAAGTACAAACCAAGCATGGGATTTGTGGCTTTATTTGGGGTTTTTCCTGCACAGAGAACATAAAGGTGGCCAAACTTGCTCCAATACTGTGCTGCTTTGATCAAAACATGACCATACTGTCAGTAATGACTCTTCTTTGTAAAGGAGTTGGTTAAATGCATCAACTATACTGCATGTTTGACGGGTTTATTGCAGCACATTTAACAGATAACATGATCTGGAAAAAAATGCTTGTAATATTTGTTGAAGACCTTGGAAGCCGTATAATTTACATTTAAAAAACCTCATCTTCTGTTGTTGGTTTTTTGGGGCCGAGTGCATGTCTACATTCATTCTCTTTTTCAATAAAAACAACCTAAGTAAAGTTTCTGTATATCTCAGCTGAAGTACCACCTGTGCCTATTTTCGAGCTAGGAAAAACCCTGTATTCAGCTCAAATCAGTCATGCATGTTGTAGTGAGATGCCATCAATCACCATGCATGCATTGCATGCAAACTTTTGTTACATTTCATATTCTTTCAGAAATATGCAGCTTGTTAAAATGTACCCAGATCTTATAAAAACAGATGCATCATCAGCTGTGTAGAGCAGATACTGCAGACCACAATGATTGCATCCTTGAAATTCTTAATATATAACACATATTTTGTAACCTTTTTTGTAAATCTCAGGAAGCAACCCACTGGTCATTCCACATACAAGTCACAGTATTTCCACAGGAACACTGTGAAAACACTGTAAAAATGACTTCTTACAGTTAAAAAGTAGTAATTACTTATTATAGGTGGATGGGATGTTCCTGTACACAAGCTTCTGTTTGTTTCAATTGGATCTCAATTGGATCTTATAATTGCTTTAGCAAATTGAATAATACTGTACATATATTAGCGAAAACACTTGCTTTACGTCAAGAGTTGACCCATATTGATGTTCTCTACTCCCAAATGAAAAACTATGCAATCAGTTTTTCGGCAAGTAGAAATAACTTCATTTAATTACTTCACCCTCAGCCTTTGTGGAGAGATAAAACTTTGACATACACTTTGTTTAAAGCTAATATTAAAGGTTTTACAGATTATATTTTATCATTCATAGTTACACAATAACACATTTTGTACATGGAGGGACGTGATGGTGTAAGTTTGGAGCGAGCACAGAGGAAACGCTGTGACCAACTGAGCGACAGTTTCTAGTCAATAAGTAGTGGGCTGAATCGGTCACAGAGTTAGAGCATGCACTTGACCTACAAAGATTCAAATGAGAAAGTCACGAGAGTGTAACTGAACAGCGGGTGAACTCTACTGACCGTGCTATCAATACTGCCAAAGGGCAACAATGACCGACTCATGTCCTGAGGATTAAAACAATATCAGTTTAGCAACACAGAGACATTTTAAATACTTTATTTAAGTCCAATAGTCACATTAATAATGTCTACAATATAATTACAGAGGCCTCAAATATTCCTTGATACTTAATTGTAAAGAAAACACCACCTGTGCCACACAAGCAGGCCGCCTGTTACGGCACAGATTGAAATACTACGAAATACACTGTCACTAATCCACATTCACATTCCAGCTCACCGATATTTATATGCACATAAATCATGTCGACTTTTTGCATGTTTGTCGGGGTTGTTGCCAGTAAGCTGTTAGGTTGTCTTACATCTGTCACTAAGCCCTTGGCACAGCTACACACGGCTCCCCACATGGCCTTAAACACAGCCGTTCAAGGCCGTGAACCTTCCAGAAGTGCAAGCAGCAAGGAGCAAGCGACCAGAGAGGAGGGAGCAGCCTGCAGTCTTCACTCAGACTCTGTGTTCCCGGGGCCAAAACCACAGGTGCTTGTGACCCCGCGGCCCCCGGATAAGCATCTCAATGGCCATCGCTATGTGTGCGAGGGCCTTTTCTGGGGGTGCGATGTGCATGGGTATTGTGCGTAATCAGTGGGGTGTTGAATGACTTGTGTTCCATGTGTAATTGGGTCGCATTGCCGGAGATTAGTGCGGATTTAACGCTGAAACCGAGCTTCATTCTAGGAAGGCTACAGTGGGCAGCATGGACCAGTCAGGACGGGGATCCGGCGAGGGTCGGAGAGTCCAAGGCTGCTCTCTCAGCTCTTTTCAAAGGTCAAGCTGATGTGAAACGCTCCCGGCCCGTATCTATGAAGCCTCACGGCCAATTTTATCTCACAGTGGCATCTATGAACTAATAAATGCCGGTTACATATCTCCCCACATTATATTTAGACAAGGGTTGAGTAGAGGAGAGACTGAGGGTGCAAAATAAGGAACACAGACCCAGTGGTCTACACATTACACATTATTTTAGGCTGTCTGGACTACTGCAGATTGTCTTTTTCAATTTGATACTGAACCTGCCACTGTATTCCTGTGTGAATTCTTGATCTAAACATACTTGCAAGGCAAACTAAAGACGTGGAAGGTTGTTCAATTTGTGCACTTAGAGTTAAAAGACCATAGAGAAGGTAAAGAACCACTGAATCTGATAGTAACGACGGGGACATTTTTACAGCTACTTTTCTTTGCTTTTTATGTTTCCAGTGTGCTACAGCAGGAGAAAAATCTGACTTTAAAGGTTTAAATTCACAACACAGACGATATCAGCTCTACTTATGCTATTTACTACCTTTCCACATCCCTAACACCACTAAACAAACCACAGAATCAAAGGAAGATGCTTGACTGTCACTCAGCAGTACTTTTGTAAACAAGAGTCCCGATGAATGAGTGCTTTGAAAGGTGATATGAACCAGGTAGTGGATACTGGCAAGAGATGGAGAAATATGAGCACTCATAGCAACCTTGGAAGGTAAGACGGGGTTTATTCTCCCACTGGGAATCTAATGCTTACTAAGCTATTACAAGAACTACAGGCCTTCCAGCATTATGTGGCCATCTGCGTGCATTTCTGTGACGCTTGTACGCGCATGCCAGTGGATCTATGCTATTTTGCAAGCTGTGATTGTGTGTAATTGCGCCTGCGAACGTGGTTTAACGCTGGATGTGTGTGTTTTTTTTTATGTATTTTCGTGCCTGTGATATTAGAGGACAATTTGGGAGTAGAGGTGTCTGTCATCTTGCTGCTAACGCAACAGCTCTGCCAAGGCACGTTCTGAGAAACAGATGGACGAAAAGAGCAACAATGAGAAAAAAAAGTGTCCCTGACATCTGAACATAACGTGCCTTTACAAAGCTGACAGCACAGAGCCACAGCTTCAGCTTTTTGACCACTGTTGGGCAGCACTTGTCCTTGTCTTCAGATAAATGAGTGTGTTTGAGATTAGAGAGCAGAGTACTGTGATAAAAAAAAGCAGATCCCTATGGTAATTCAGCCTTAATTCCATGTATCTATAGCATATTGTAGGTACTCTGTTTATTCTTTCTGATTATGAACAAGGCATAATATTTTGTGTCTAACAATTGTGTATCCTATTTAACTATCTGTGTTTCAATCAAGAAAAAAATAGTAGTGGGTCACATGATATGGTTTATTTCAGGGCCAATACTAATACCAATTATTGGTAATCAAAGTGATCGATAACCCATATTTTGCAAAATTAAAGGTGTCAAAATTTGGAATAACACAAACTATACCAGAAAACGTTGTTAAAATGCCCTTGTTTGTGTATGTTTTATGTTTAATTAAAACAGAATGTTACAAAGTTTATCCTTCAGTGTTGATTGGCTATTATTGATGTATAACCAGTCAGATAGGGCTGTGGGCAGGTTACTGCTCAAGACTAACATGTGACTACAAATAGAGAGAGGCAGCTTAATCAGAACGTAGAACATTTTATCAATTAATTAATTAAATCGGGAATCTGTTTAAAAACAGAAACAATACTGATAATCTGAAAAATACTGAATATTGGGCAAGCCGATGATTGGTCGACCTCTAATTATGGGTGCTCTCAAGTTCTTTTTTTACACCAAAAAGAGACCGAATTAAAACTTTGCTAATTGCTATTACTGCAACTTTTGATCCAGCTAAAACGTTATGCCTAACACATTCTTACATTAAGTCCTCATAATATCATGTTGTTCCTCAAAACAGCAAAAAAATAAATGAAATATTGTATTTTCACACTACTCTTACATGAACTATATCTTGTCAACAACTGCTGGACAAGTCAAACAACACTTGAAACAAACACAAAAACAGACAACTCCTAATATTACATTAAATAATTTGTCTGGATGGACATTTTGCAATGTAGTTCCATTTCACTCCCTGCACGGAGGTCATTAGCTAAGTACTGAGAGCCCCTTCTCAGCTGGCATTAGCTGGTTAATGGCATGATGCTAATAAAGACAAAGCAGGCTGCTGGCGATTGAGGCTCCACTTCAGATGAAAGTCATTATCAAGGATAAATATACAAGCTCTCATGAGGAAGCAGGTGTCAGGGACTAAGTTTGACTTAGCAGGAATAACTAGGGAGTGGAGGGGGAAGCTTGGGACAGGTTAACGGGTGCAAACTAGCAGGTCAAACTATCCCCTCACTGACCAAACTGACTTTACATTACAAGCCAGCACAATTAACATCAACATGTTCCAGAGCGAAAAAGTGGACTATGAGTGCTCTCTAACAATAACACTGTGACCACATATTGCAAGGTCAGAGCCTTATTCTTAGCTAATATAACAACAATTTATGGGAAAACACTTGTATTTCAAGACAAATCATGGCAAATCATATCGAAATTAATTGTTATTTTCAGCAGCAGAGCAAAGCAAATTTCTCTTGGATCCAATTGCTGCGAGTGTCAGAGAAGACTGTGCATGTATTTGCAAGAAAGTAGTGTGTCAGTGGAACAATGCACTATAAATAGGGCTCCACAGGGCTAGATATAACTGTCCAGAGGGGCCAAGGGGGTTGCCCTTCTACAAAACCAGTGACTCACATGGCCCCATACCTCAGCGAGTGGCGCTCCAGTTACGCTGCCAGTGGCCAGCTTCCACTAAAACCTTAGTAAACTTAGCACTTCCCCTAAACACTAATCTTCTGCAGTCTTAAGCCCGTTAGAGGGTCATAAAGCCTAAATGTGCAGCATGAGTGAGGCAGGGGCTTCATCCTTTGTCCCCTCTCGACCTAAATGACACGTAAGTAGGTGCCTGTACACACATATGGATATTATAATACGCTGGAAAGAGCTCTAACGCCTGTTGGTTGATTTTACAAGGTGACAACCCGCTCTAAACTGTAGGAGGAGTACTTTTTTTGGGTTCTCACCCTGTGGTCATTTCTCAGTGCGAGGGATGAGCTGGGATGTTCTGCCCCGTCACGACCACGGCTTCTCCCATCCATTATGCTGGGCATTAAAGGCCCCCCGAACGGCTCAGAGAAGCTGCGCATCATCTGCCTCATGTGGTCCCTGTGAGCACGAAATGGATCCCTGCAGGAGAGGAAGAAGAGGCAAAGACAAAGTGCATCTTAACATTCACTGAGGAAGTCTGCATGACGATGATGACAACTGCAAACCATGACAAAAGTCCTTAGAGATGATGGAAATGAATATGTCTTCATACTAGGCACTCTATATTTGAGAATGACTCCTATCTCCTCTGTCAGCTTGGAGTTGGTCAGAGATAAATTCTTCAATGAACACAACACACTGAAATAAGAAGCAGCCCTAAAATAATTTCAGCCTAAGAAGTGAGGTCAAGTGTGGCCGTCTAAGTCATGCAATATGTCAGAAAGACTGTAGCACAGTGTCAGGGTGGATTAAACTTCAAAAATGTTACTTAAGTTATAGCACTTTATTTTCAGTACCAAAACTTAAAGTAAAAGGGAAGAATGTAAAGTAATGGCCTGTTTTATGCAGTAACATCCAGATTTCCACTTACACTTGTATTTACTGTTCAAGGTTATTATTATTTTTAAAGCAAAGAATTCTGTATTTCTTTAGACAACAGTTGGTGCATCTTCCCGCAGCTGTTGGTGGGTAACAACTGAATTTTGTTTTAAATTGTAGCATCACGGTTGCATAAAGTAGATAGAGGTACAAAATAAAAAAGTTGTGTAAAGTGGCAGCAACATGGCAGGAAAACTGTCAACAAGGTGGTCATCTTTATTAACAGTAGGGTATTTATATTTATAACATGCTTTATAAGTTACAAATCTGTCTAAATAAACATCTGACAGTCAGTTGAGTTAGGCCTTATCTGTCAATGTCTTAAAGTAAAGTCTACCCTGAGCACTTCCTTGCTGTTTATCCCCGTGATAAGTTGTTTTTGAGCTGTTGCATTATGAGACAAACACTTCAATACAAGCCAAAACATTCTGACAGTGACAGTTATAGTAGATTAGATAGCTACTCACGAGAAAAACGGATCCTCGTCAAACTCCCTGACGTTGCTGTTGAACATTTCCACTAATTTTCAAGCTGTAAAGAGAAAGAAAATAAGGAAATAGTCCCGAGTCTCAACTCCACCACTCAGCTCCGGTAACGTTACTATGCAGGAGGCACCGTGTGAGTTACAACCAGAGTCGCTGTGACACCGGACACGTGATCTGAATCCTGCCCTCTGATTGGCTGGTTATTCGCAGCTTTGAACGCTCTCCGCGGGCTGCGTGTTGTGGCTGGCTGCCATGGCGACGGCACTCTAGAAATTTCTTGTAAACTTACTTATCTAGCTTGAACATGTCACCACAATTTTTTTTTTATTTTTTTTATCTAACTTATCCACACAGAGGCTCTGTAACCTCCATGATTCTGGTAATATTGATTCAAAACTGTAAATATCAATAAATATTAAAGCAAAGAAGAAATTACATGAGGGAACTCTCCAGGGTTAAATTACCAGACTGGCTGCTGAAGTCATTCTTGCTTTTGGTAACTGTAGGGTGCAGAGATATTGCCACTTGGTGAATCCGAGGAGTGCAAACTCACAAATTTCCCTAACGCAGCTAAGTTAAATGTGTGCCTTCTCAGATCATTTGTACATTCTTATTTATTATTTCATTACAACACCGACTATTTGAAGAGTGACACACCGTGTCCCAGACTGAGTATAGATTTACCATCTGGCAGTTCCACAAATAGGCCTGAGTGTGGAGTCTACAGTACACTGCCTCGAATCTCCACTCAGAGTTACAGCATAGACTAAACAAACATTAGTTGCTGTGTAGTATGTACAGATGGGTGGCAAATTAAAGCAAAAGCCAACCAAAAGTGTCTTAGTAAGATGTTGGAACAACACATGCTGCAATAAAAGCGTCAATGCTCCTTGGCATTGATTCTCCAAGTCTCTGAACTCTACTGTAGGGAAGAGCACCACTCCACCAAAAGATATTCCCTCATTTGGTGCTTTGATGATTATGGTGGAGAGCACTGTCTAACATTACCATCCAAAATCTCCCGTATGTGTTCAGTTGGGCTGAGATCCTATGACAGTGAAGGCTGAACCAGTCAGCAGTCCACTTACACTTAAAGGGATTCACCTTTGAGAACAGCATTGTTCACATTCTAGACAAAGAGAACAGATGTCCATCTAGGTAAAAAGGGTCCAGCCTTCTCTGAACAGAAGACCGGGTCTACAACACCACTTATCAGGTACTTATAAGGCAGTCTTGAGATCCCTCCCCAGAGTTTTACCACCATTAACACCCTGACTCATCCCTGACCTGGTAGTTCCACAATCATTCACACCTCGAGGCATGCGAGTCTTGGGTCATTAGTGGGCCATTAACCTTTGTGATTTGGGGGTTACAATATATATCTGGGATTTCCCCCCAGTCAGTTAGAACTGAAGAAGCCTCCTGGATAAATGCCGAAACGTCTTCAAGTACCAAAAACAGAAATCCAGTTGGCTGCTGCTGAAGCTCTTGGGATTATCATGACCTGGATGACTGAGACATTTACACAGACATTCATCAAATCATTCAGTGACCCCTTGAGCTCAGTGGATGGGAGCATCCAGGATGAGAGGATAAAAATGTATTGCTTTGCACTGACCCTCACCTCTAAGGGGACAAGTGGACCTAAGCCATGGCAGTAAAATGACTTCCAGAGTGTCGGGGTCAAGCATTCAGGTGTTTTTTTTTAGTTTGCCACCTAATTGTGTACCTTAAAGGGGTGCAAAGTTTAAGGCAGATGAGATTATGGTCCATTCTTATATCAAGAATGATGCAAGGATTATCTCTTATCTCTTTGGTCTGCAGTACAGTATGTAAGGTGCTGCTGCTGTCTAGATGCAACAAGTGTCACAGGGTTTGGGTGAAGAGGAAGATGTGTTTTAAATCAGGCCCACTTACAGGTTTATCGCCATAATTCACCCACACAAGACAGTTTTTGCTCAAAAAAAAAAAAAAGAAAAAAAAAAAAGTAAGCTATCTGGTAATTGTCCAACTTTTCTGACTGTAAGATTTCCCTGAATTAAAAATAAATTAAACCAAATAAAGAACAACCAGTTGTTTAAATCATTCACTTCTTTATTTTAATAAAAAACAACAAGCACATCAGGGCCAAAAATTATTCATTTACTAAAGTTTTCACAGGTCTAATAGTTAAGACAAATTAGTGGGTAAATAAGAAATGCTGTAATGTCCTAAAACCAGACAGAACATAACAGGGACTGAGACACAATAAAAGCCAACTTGTTTGAGTGAATGAGGCGTAGATGTGGACTGAAACTATCCTGGGAACAGTGAGGACCTTCTGGGTTTCTGGTGGTCTTCAGGTCACGGGACTTCCCATGAGTCTCTCTTGTCGCAGCGAGACCAGTCTGTTTAACCACAGCTCCTCAGCCTTCTCCTTGTCCATGAACAACTGCAGGAGAGGATATGGAGGTAAGCAGGAGACAAGGGCACAGGTATGAAGAAGAACCACAGGACTGAGTAGCCTTGCGGTTTAGCTGTACTTTAGACTGGAACCACTGTTGCTTTACTTTGTTACAGACACATATAAAAAAGGATAGATGGAAATCTCAGTAGAGTATAAAAACTGCATTTCTTGTGTGTGAGGATATAAAATCAATATCTTAGACACCAGTGAACAACTTGTTTGGTCTTTCAAACATGGGAAAACAGTAAAAAAAAAAAAGGCCCAAAACAAGTGTTTTGTTTTGTTTGAGATCACTGCAAGGAATCCAAAAATATTCAGTTTACTGTAAAGAAACACAAAATGTTTGGCATTTTTTTGTTGTAAAATGACTTGAACAATCTATTAAATGTCAAAATATTTACCAATTCATTTACACAACTCATCATTGCAGGTTTAAACTATTTGGAAGGTAGTTCTTCACATGTTTGTGAGCTCTATCTTTGAAGCCCTCTGAAAACAAATGGGTCTAATCATCAGTGTGTCTAATTAAGGGTACACACAGACACAATAAAAAATATACACAGAACATACACCCATGCTCCGACCTGAAGCTAATTTGTGAAACTAAAAAAAACCAAAAAAAACCCAGTGAAATCTATTGGTCGCCAAAACACATTTCCACTGCCTTTTGTATTTACCCAGAGCAGTGTGAGCAGTATTCCACAGCCTGACACGTGAGTCATTACCAACTCCTGGTGTCAGTAATTGGAACTGTAGTGTCACGGCTGCTCGGTTCTACCTTCCAAACCTCTCACACCTCCAATGTGACAGAAATAAATGAGCTGTGTTTCCTTGTAAGTTCATGATCATGGCATGGAGTTGTCAGTACTGCCCATTGACACCCATGTGACCCCGGTGTAGATGCCAACACAATGATGAAGCTATAATACTAGAGTGAAGGCTGCGGTATCTTACATGTCATATCAGTCTTTCCCTGCCTACTCAGCTCAAACTGTGCATAAGAAAAACCTCATCTAGTTCTTGGTGAGCCCCGCTGTGTCTGAGCCTGGTGATAGAAAAGGCCTACACATGTGACTTCAACACAGTACATCACCGGCAGTAATGATATTGATTGTAAAAAGGCTATAAAACTGCTGCTCCATGTGTCTGATGAATGAAGGCATCTGTTTATTAGGAAGTAACATAATGACTGTGAGACTGAGAAGCACGGTGCTGAGACATAGGGGGAAAATTGGAAGATTATTTCTATATTCGCTACGTGTGTTTGTGTGAGGGTGAGAGATAATGTTGACATGCTGGCTACGTGTACATACTCTACATCTATGTGATGATATGTGTCTATTATTATGCAGATTGTAGAGAAACCCCGGGCATGTCAATCCTTCATTCCTAACCCACGCTGCTTTCAGCTGCACAGCATCTTATCTGTGTGTTAGATTCAACACCAGTGAGTTCTTGTCTGTCGGCCCTGCGCCGGTGTCACGGTGCTAATGAGGCTGTGTGTGTGGGATGACAGTATCTGAGCCGGGCTAATGGGACTCATCTGTTCTAATTGGAAGTGGAGCTGGAGCTGAAGCTGGGGCCGGGGCCCGCCTGAGGCATATTGCTACCATACATCAGCCTGTCTGAGGGTGTGTATGTGTGTGCACTGGGCTGGGGGGCGTTGAGTGTGTATGTGAGGGGGTTATCTGCATACATCAGGCCATAACTTAGTTTCCCCCAGTGGAGACAGATGACTGGGAAGCCCCTGGGAGCATTATTGGAGTTTAAAGTTTTCCTTCTCGTTTTTCATCATTGGTCTGCAGTCAGAGGAGGAGGTGATGTTAGGAGGCTATAAACTGCCAGACCTCAGTGTCCTATATGATATGATGCACTGTATCGGAATATGCGGGACTGGAGTAAATAGTGCTGGTGGTGTTAGTAGCAGCAGTAGCATTTTTTTAACGAAAAAGTTTACAAAGTTTGTCCATCAATCAATAAACTCAGGCACCATAAAAACAGGGTGGTGAATAAAATGACGAGAAGCCACATCAGCTTCAGCTGTGCATGAGGATTATAATATTTAGGATGGTAAAAAGTTTGTGCTATAGAGCTTCATGACAGCAGAAAAACAAGAGAAAAATCTAAACGTAACAGAGAAAGGGTTTGTCTGCTGAGAACTTACACTGGGATGGGCGAGTGTGTCGGTGTCATTGTAGATTATGGACAAGGGAAGAGTGACGTCCTGAGAATATGGCCTCTCTGACTCCAGCTTCACCTCAGCTGGCTCAGTCTGCATCCAGAGAAATGCACAGACTTCAAATTAAAATAAGTACATTAAAATACTGAAATATACTTGAGTGGACCAAAACAGACACAGAAATTAAACATAAATGCACATTAAGTACAACATTATTAACCTAAAACCATGTAGTGCCAATAAACTCCCACAGAAATGACATGTGCATATAAATATCCCCAATTTCTTACTGCATAATAACTTAATGGTTTAGAGTAAGTAGCGTGCTCTGTCTGTAAAGTGGCTTAATTATATGCAAGCAGCCAGTATAATTTTGAGTGTCCTGCCGATAAATAAAATTGTCTCTCATTGCAAAATGAAATGGAGGAACAATTTAGAGCCACAAAATGTGAATAAACTAGAAAACGTAAGATCTTGGAGAACCAAACTTGCATTGCAATTTGGTATTTGTATTACAAAATTTCTTGTTGATGTAAAACATTAGGTTTTGGATTTGTGTACATTAACTGCGAACACTGAACAATATAAAGATACAGATGGGCATGTAGTGTTCAATTGCACAGTATAGAATTGTAAATGCAATATGACACTTGTCCAGAAGATGGCAGAGAAAGACTGGCCGATGCAGTAAGAGTCCTGATAAGCATCAGCTTGTATCTTGAGTGTTAATCTCATTATCTCACTTGATTCATCTGTCTGTGGATGTAATGAGGCAGTGAGATATAGATAAATACATATAGTCTCCCCCTCATGTCAGCTAACCTATATTTTGTGTAAGTCAATCTCACCCATAACTGCAGTGTGACAGCCCTGGCTTTAAATAAGCTGAAACACAAGTGAATCGGGTCTTTTATATACTGGTGATTATCTAAGCTACAACTTGTAAATATTAAAACATTCAAACACAGCTTTGTGACAGGTTAGCTTTGACACTTGAAGAGCAACATCATTCACATTTTGTTGCATTTACAGCCAAAGGATTTTTATTTAATGGACATAAACTAAGGACGAGGCCTCTCTGTCGCCCTCATGTTGCCATCTGTAGAGTCCAAGCTGATAGAAGGAAATGTGATATTTAGAATGACTCTTCCTCCAATCCTCGGGGTGTTACTTTAAGCTATAATAAGCCCCATATTTGAACGGATGGCCTGTTCTCCTTGTTGTGCTTGATTAAGAAGAAATATCAAAATGAATACTTTGCCAAGTCCATTCATGTTTCAAACACTCTTAATACCAGCCCCAGAGCAAATGTTTACCCAGTTGGAAAAATCTATTTAAAATTCATTTGGCAGGATACAAAAAGTGAGCGAGATATGAAACACACTGACTAATAAGCATGGTGATGTGCCAGATATCAGATAGTATAACTCGTCATTACATTTCTAGGGAGCAATATGCTGAATATACATTTCTAATGAGTGCAGCTTGCTTGAAAGGAAAAAAAAATTGGAGAAAAATTTGAAGCGCCTCTGTAGCAGATGTTAAAGGTTTCGCTGAGGCTCTCCTCATTAACAGCTGATTAAAAATTATTAACGGTCACATCTCATAGCTCAATAATTATAAATACTAAAACCAAATAAACTTTACAGGCTTATATTCTCGAGCGGTAACTAAATAACGTTGAAATACATTTCAGCTATAGGCAAACATTCTGTTAAAGGGTTTAATTAAGCACAAAGATATGATATGGGGTAGATAAACAATGTTTAAATGTACAGTATATCCAGCAATTATTCTTTTCATTGCAGCCAAATAAGCGAAATAACTAAAAGACTGTGGAAGACTATGAAATCTTCCCAACTAAGGATGAATTTTCTGGATCTCTTAAGTAATATTTGACTAATGATGAGAATGATACTCAAAAGATTGATCTAAAAACCTGTTAAAAAATTGTGTAAAGTCGAATTTGTATTTCATTCAAACACTTTTGTTCTTAAAAAAGCAACTCATTAAAATAGTTAAATACCAAAGTGCACCCCTTTTCTGTACTTCACATAATATGTATCTTTGGATTAATACACATACTGTTTATTATTGTATACTGTATATTTTTTCCCCCTACAGGAGACCAAACTGAGAATCATCAAACCTTGCAGATCCTGGTAGATTTGGTGGTGCAATATGTAAAAGACGCGTAACTCTCAGAGAAGGCAGAGTAAGTTCTGCATGTGCAATCCTTGCAGTCTTTCCAGCGCGGGTCAGACTAGTTTAGTCCAGTGCAAATTGCTACCTCATGGGTCTTGACCTGTGTCAGACCCACCAAGATGTGTCCCACAAGTCCGTGTAGGTTTGCTGTCACATGTTGTTGCCCATTTTTTTCAAAACAGCCATGAGCCCCAACAAATCGAATTCCTGCTCCTTCAGAGACAGGAACATTTCAATAATGACTTCTGTGTTTTGTCTGCATCTGCACAACCAGAGGGGGGAGAAAGAGACAGAGAGGGAGACAGAGGATGGCTGTTGCCTGCTGTGGCTTTTGTGTGGGTGCTGCCGCTTTGGAGGCGGCGAACACTGGAGCGTCTGATGAAACCGTCTCAGGTCGGAACAAACGGCGCTGAATGGGAATGTTTGATTTGGTCTGGGCTGTCTCTGGACAGACGGCACAGCATTGCGGAGAGGGAAATTCAATAAGAGATGGAGTGAAAAGCTGGAGAGACTGAGGGGCAGGGAGAGAAAGAGAGACAGAACGCACCTTTATATCATCCCTGGATGATTTGAAAGCCTGAGGAACAAAGGAATCACTCTCAATGGCCTCAATGTCCTTTATCCTTCGCACTTGCTCCTCCAGAGAAGTTCCCTCTGAAACACATGTTACACAGAAGGAAGCCATGAACAAAAGCATGCACATGTGCACACACTTATCCAGAAACAGACACACATGTACACAGACACACGCAGTGTCAGCCGTCCCTTGTCATGTTCTGAAAGGCACCAGATTTCATTTGGATTGGGCCATCTCTCTGTATAATGCCCTTTGACACATACGATATGAAATATCTGACATTCCCCTATTTTAATCTTGGCCTCTATGAAAAAGGACTCTTGCTTTGCCAAGGGCATAGAGTCCCTACAAAAGGCACAGGGAAAAAAAATACTAACAAGATAATAGCCAGACAGTGAATTACACTCAGATAATGCATTCTAAAATAATCAAAATATGAACACAAACTCACTGCAATGGAATTTCATTACGGAGAGTAAATGTGATTAGGTTTCATACAGTTTTCATGTATCAGAAAGTATTTTGCTTTGGCTTGTCCAATCAAACAAAAAGGGACACAAAGGGTTTCCAATAAATTACTCTTGGATATAAACACATCAGGATTCTGCATATCAGATAATAAATCATTTCAAGAATTCAAGAGCAGTCTTTGTAGCGTGGGAGGGCAAAAATAGGTGTGCCAGGAAAGTTAGCGACGGGAAAAAAACGACCGAGTCTGAATGCTCCTATTATTCTCTGGCTGTCAATCTTTCTACTGATCAGTCAATATTCATCCCTCTCTCCCCCATCCATCCGTCCTCTCCTGCACTCTCCCATCTCTCTATCTGTCAATCCAGTAGACATCCATGTTTCTCTGCCGCACTGATGTAGGCTGTGTCATGAAAACAAGTACACAAATGGGAACACACACACTCTCACACACACATACGGGGAATGGGATACAAGAATTGGGATACAAGTACTCCCACATGTACACGTGTTCACAAACTTACATACTCACACTCATGGCTTGCATAAATCTATACATGCAGCGGTATACTTACTTATACTACACACACGCACGCACACACACACACACACAGACACAGCGTGCAATTGGAGCTAATAGCAGGAATTAATTCAATCCATTAGCAGCTACAGAAAGGGTGTCACAACAGATCTTCATGGCCCCGGTGTTTAATGAATAAATGAATATTTGTTCCAGCTTTCACAGCAAAGCGTCACATGCTATC
>OMNN01074309.1:0-21332 GCA_900302755.1 Chromis chromis | reverse complement strand
TGGTTAGGTGGTTATCACTGTTGCCTCAAAGTGAGAAGGTCTTGGGTTTAATTCACATCCTGGAGTCTTTCTGTGTGGAGTTTGCATGTTCTCCTTGTGCCTGCGTGTTCTGGCTTCCTCCCACAGTCCAAAGACATGCTGAGGTTAATTGGTGATTCCGATGAACTGGTGAATGTGATTATGCTTGTCTGTCTCTGTGTGGCCCTGTGATAGACTGGCGACCTGCCCAGGGTGTCCCCTGCCTTCGCCCTGAGTCGGCTAGGATAGGCTTCAGCCCCCCCACGACCCTACAGAGGATTAGGCGGTGTAATGGATGGATGGATTTTTCTCTTACTGGAAATTGCTGCAGCACTTCTGCTCACTTCTCAAGGCAAGGCAATGTTGTTTACTTGTTGTAACCCCAGATCTCTAACTACAGGTGGACTGTGAGGAAGCTGTTCATTCTTTGTTTGCGGGAACACCAAGCTAGCTTCAAACGGGGGGTTGGTAAGGAGCAGTTTCCTGTGAGAAAATGACTCCCTTTGGCATGGACTTGTTTTTACATGAACCCACCCACTGCTACATACACACTAAAGGAAAGGGGAAAAACACCAAAAAGCATAATATGGCGTCTTTAAATTCATATGCAAATACATGCTGTAGATAACTGCTGGAACCGATATCAGCATGGGCTTAGCAGTAAAGCCTTGTCTTAACAACCAGGGTTTGAAAAACAAAAGCAGTCCCTCCATTCCTCCAGTAACTTTTCATTTCTGAGGACAATTGTTAATAATGCTGAAATATGCCACTTCACGTCAGAGCAGGCTTACCGAGAATAGTAATTGAGGGTGTGAGTTTTCCATCTCTGAAGAGTGTCTCGCTGTCAATCTTTGCATACGGATCATTTGGATTGGGGTCACTTGGGGTTCCTTCTACTCTTGCCCACTTGCCAATGGTACTATCCCATCCCACAATGCTGTTCAAAACACAGCAGTGATCCTTTAGGAAAAACAATATGACAAAAAAGATCAAGAGTTAAAAGTTTGTAACTGATCGAGAATTCATCATCAGATAATTGCATATGAAAGCGTTTCAGGTAACCAGATATATTCTGTTAGATAATGTTCCTACATGAAAAAACAGTGAAGATTACAACAGGGAATGTTTGTTTCACAGTACAGCTCAACTAACAAATTGTCCTTGTAGGCAATATGCAATGAAAACCAATAAGTCACCAGCTGCATAAATTCATTTTAAAAGGCACCCAGTCATCACTGGAGACACGGGATTAAATTATGCCAGCCTCAAAATCGTTAAAAATGACATCTTTGTGAGAGGCATGGGCAACAATATTTCTGGTGTGACAGATGAGCGTAAAGATAAATTTCAGAGAAGTCACTGCTGAAGTGTGAATAATGTTACTAATAAAATGTAAAGATGTCACTGACAGTGAATGGGGAGATAAATTCACCTTCAGCTCAACTAGTGCGAGGTCCAGTTTAATTCCAAACTTGATGTTAGATACTGTGAAGTTCAGAATTATAGTGAAGACTGATCTTATGTAACTATAACCAAAACCTCACCTTAAACCTTAGTTCTGTGGTTAATATGGAAAGCAAATGTGTAGCAACACAACAAAATACAGAACGAGAAAGAAAAGCCTTAGTGTAGCTCAAGAAAATACTATTTCATGAGAGTAGAACTGCACTTTTATTGGGGTACATGTACAGATTTACAGCCCAGTGTTGTATCAGGCTCGGGGTGGTCCTGTTTTATTAGAAAAGGAAAATCTTCTTCTGTAATCTACTGTTTATCCAAAGGCTCTTACCTGAAGATTTGCACCATGAAGGATGATGGATTCTCGAACTCTGACCCCAGCACCAATAGTCACTCCAGTGCCAATGGAGACATTAGGACCCAGCTGCACAGAGAAAAGAGGAAACTACCTTGAAGGTGGAATTTGCAAGACCTTATACATAAATGCAGCATTAATATAGCAGCAAACAACTATGTTCTGTGTGAAGATATAGTGAAGTAATGGTGTCCTTCGCAGAAATTGAAGTCATGCTCCCTTTTTGTGTGTTGTAATATGAGTTTCTCTATTCATTATTTTCGCAGCTGCCTCATGTGCATGTGTGTCCCTCCCTTTGAAACTGTTGGTCCTACCTGTGCTTATAAACAGAAGAGTGAGCTCTTACACAGCATCATAAAATTAAAGCTGCAACCCAGCGTTAAGTCCGTGCTGTGTGTATTTTATTTATGTGCACTCACTTCATTTCACCCCAGTGTGAATCTCTACTGCTGGTTTGAAGCTGAGTTGCTGTTTACAGGACATGATGTTTGTATTTATAATATTATAGTGTTAGCTGAGACACAGTACAGAAGAGCCCTTACCATAGCAGTGGGATCAATATTGGCTGTAGGATGAATATAGACATTACCTAGAAAAACAGGAAAGGCAGTGTAAATAGACTTGTTTGTGTAAATATGAGGAAGGAGCATAGCTACTGAAGGTTGATAAATTGTACCACTTATTTTGGGTCCTCCCTCCTTGTTGGAGGCCAGTCTTTCAGGATGACTTGTGTGATACTCGTTGAGGTACAATCGACTGGCATAAATAGCAGACCTGAGAAAAATTGCAAAAAGGAAACAACAATAAACATACAAGAAAAACAACAAAAATGAGGTTATTTTCAATTAAGGCAGTAAGCTACATTTTGTATAATCTTGTGCTGTCCAGGATCAATTTACACGCACTGTATAGACAGTTATTATTGGAATTATTACTGGAAATTTGCAACATCATTGGACTTAAATGTCCATGTCTAAATAATTTTAAAAACTACCTAATATTCCAATATGTATCATCTCCTCTGACATATGACAGACTGAGGGATGGTCTGTGGTGCAGTTTATAAATTTATGCCCTGTTCCGTGTGACAGCGTTTATGACACTCACCCTGCAGATTTAATCTGGCTCCAGAAGCTGAGGGTTTTATATACGTAGAGTTTGCCCTGTCCTGCAAGGGCGGTGAAAATGTCCTGCTCCAGCCTGATGGCCTCTGCTCTGTGCCAGCCGTTAGTTGGCTCCTCTCTGCAGGAGACAGATCATCAGATTGTGGCATAGTTACAGACCTCATTTACTAAATTAAAATCCTGTGCACAAACCTAGCGGTTAGAATTAGATCCAAGACAGACTTTGCATTTAAACAAAAATAAATACTTGAACCTAAATATTGCATTTCATTTCAATTTTCACTGCGATTACAAAACTAAACTCTGCCCCAAGTGCAGCCTAAAAGTAAATGTCCCAGCCTAAAACCTAAAAGCTGATGTTCTGTATGACGTGCCAATATCTAACTACGTGATGAGACACTGCAGCTAAATGTGGTCCTTCTATAGCCAAGCCTATGCTGCATCCTAGACCAAACGTACACATTTAGAGGCTCACTGTTCTCTTGTTGTGCAACTGATGAAAAGAGAGAATAGCTTAAGAACTGAGAAGAAGTTCCTACTGATGTCTCTTTAGTCTTCTTGTTTTTTAGTAGCCTTTGAGATTCCTCAAATATTTAGTTGTGTACAATAAAAACCCGGTAGCTCCATTACCTCCAAAGTCTCCTAAGAAAAACATGAATAAATTACTCTCCAGCCCCCAGAATGAAACAAGAGTGCTGAGTTAAAATGCATCAGTGATGCTAACTTTGATGGTGTCAGTGCTGGGTTGAAACCAAAGCTGATTACCTAGTAGTGATCCAAACCTTAAGTAGAAGAGTCTATGTGTTCCATATTAATCAGGGTCTCTAGCATAGTGTATTGTGAGATCCCCAAGATGAAACAGAGTGTTAAATATTGATGAAAAGAATATTTTAAAGGATTGCACCCATAATCGAAGTTTTACCAAAAAGGAGGGGATGTGGTTAGAGGCAAAGTAGTCCCTGAGAGACTGCAGTAAAAGCCTTCTCATTTCTATCAAGTATCTCTGATGTGTTCAACAATTTTGCTGATTCAGTGCCCAACTTGTTTTAAGTGCTATTGATGTTAGCAGGTGAATTATGCACAGCGTGGTTTGACCTTTTGTAATATATTTCAAGTGTACTTGCTGTGCTAATTGTTAGGTCAGCTACTTTACAGTGGACATAAAAACACAAAGTGAAAAAGTGACCAAAATAATTTAGAAAATCCATATATTGATCCCAAGTGGTATTTTAGCTTCTTTGAAAGCCCAGAGTGCACTTTATCCACATGCACATTTTTATATTCAGAAGAGAAGTAAAGAAGAAAAGGTTGTGCAAGCAAGCAACAAAGCAAGAATCTGAGACATATAGGACCAATACAATCATCACTGGGAACTATGAAACACAAAGTTTCACCAACCCTCAGCTACCTAATTAGTCTCTGCTTACTAACAGAAGAAAATTACAATAAACACAAGGAATCAATAAATGTTCTGGATGTCTTTAACAAAATGAACATTGGAAAATGCAGGATGCAGTGTTTGACACTCAGGAGAGCATATTGCAATGGTTTTGATTTTTCTGGTCAAAGAATAAAGCTGATACAAATCTATAGATTTTTTTAAGCTGGGTTTATGGATATCAGTTTCATTTTGCCCTTACTTGAGGCAAAGTTTGACATCTTGGTAAAATGTGTGTTAAATATCTGGCAAAGGCTTAGGTGAGAAGATCAACACCCTCATTAAACATTAAGCTCTAGCCACTAGCCAGGTAGCTTAGCATAATGACTGGAAACAAGGGCAAACACTAGCCTGGGTATGTCAAAAGTGGCCACTTCCTTAATTATGCATAACTTTAAGCCTTGAACTATTTAAATGGGAGAGTAATATAAATATCCACCACAGTTGTCATAAAAAAGGAAAAACTGTTCTGTACCAGCCTGCAAACCTGTTTATTACTGCTGTGAAGGTGGGCATTTTAACATGAGGGTCAGTGAGGATCGATTTGCTTTAGGAGCCAGCCTCAAGTGGCCATTTGATGAACTGCGGCCTGGTTTAAAGAAAGCAAAATCCACTTACCAGCTCCTCCAAAGTTCACTAATTAACATCTTTTATCTCCAGAATTTAATTTGCACATATAGATTGTGTGTCGAACTGTGTCATGGCTTTGATAAGCTGCCAGACAACCAAGAAGCATAACCCACCATAAGATAGCAAATTATCTTTCTTTTCACTTCAGCTTTTGTAGATTAAACAAATGAGCCCCTGGTAGGTGGAATTGCTCTGCTTTGGACAGAGCTAGACTAGCCGTTTGCCAGTTTCCGGTCTTTGTGCCAAGCTAATCAAAGCTAACTAACTGCTGGTTGGAGCTTCATGTCTACCAACAGATATGAGATCCTCTCATCTAGCCCTCAGAGAGAACGTGAAGATGGGTATTGACCAAAATGTCAAACTACTAAATTTGCAAAAATACATAACAAGCAAAAACAAACAAACAAACAAACAAAAACCCGGAGTGCACAATTTGGAGAAAATGAATAGAAAAGGGTCCAAGGTAACGTTCACAAAGAATCCTGTGCAATTTTAGAGTAATTATGGGCTACATGGCTACAGCTCACACCATACACTAAGTGCTCTATAAACACACCATGCAGCCTAAATGTACCAACTTACCCATCATATGGATATCTGATGATTGTATGAGGAAACAGAAAACATGGTAGGGAGGAGAAGGGAAGGAAAAAAAGACAAATGAAGAGAAACAAAGAAATGGAGTAAATGGTATTCACATGCATTCCCACGCACAGATCCCCGAGAGAGAGTATTACTCACAGCAACATATCCTGCTGATTCTTCTGGAAGACAGTGCCGATATGCTGGAAGATCTCTGGGTTAAAGAGGTATATGCCACAGTTGATGATGTCACTCACAAATGTGCTTGGCTTTTCCACATAATGCATGACCTGTATTAAAAAGGGAGGTGATTTATGATTTCAAGTTTCAACAGTAATGAGTGACTATCTAGGAAAACAAGACAGAAATGGTTAAATACCTCATTTGTTTCCTCGTTTTCCACAATACAGCCATAATTCAAAGACTGCTTTCGGTTTGCCTGTTAAAAGAAGTATTTCAGCATTATTTAGAATATATCAGATTCTCTGTGTTGACATCAAACAGCAGAGATCTAATACAATTATTTAAAATATCGCCAAAAAAAGTCAAACAAAACCATGAAGCAAAAGTTTTAAGAGTGTTACTTTCTCTACATTTCACAAGTTCTAGAAAGTACCAGCTGTCAATAATGAAATCTCACCGTTGTCCCAAGGATAACAAAGCTGTTTGGTTCTCCATGTTCTTTCTGGAAGCTGAGCATCTCTGTGAGAGGAAACGCTGAACAAACATCAGCATTCAGTACAAAGAAAGCCTCTGGACTCCCGGAGACAATCTGATCTCTGAAGTGATAGATGCCCCCTCCAGTGCCCAGGGCTGCATACTCCTGCAGATACCTGTGGTGCAGAGTCAAGAAGAACGGCAGACCTGCAGTCATTCAGCAATGGTGCACAATGGCAAGAAAAATACTTCTACTGGCCCATAAAAAGTGAACTTAAAAAGAACATTGTGACACCATAGCAACACATTCTTCTAACTCCCACAAGCTCCCAAATATTACTTACATTAATACATATCACAGCTATGAATATCCGATGTAAAGTATAAATGTTTATTTGTACTTGTTTAGAGAGATAGCTAAGAGCTTTATTGCTCACCTGATGGAAATTTTGAATTCCTGCTGTGCATTAAACAGGAATCTGGTCAGTTCTTCATTTGGCTGGTAAAACCCAATGAGCAAAATCTCCTTCATATTCGGTACCTGTACAGAAAAGTTCATTATTAGACTGAGTCTGACAGAAACAACTGTCTGCATCACAAGCAACCAACAAACGCTTTACTGTGTTAACACCCAGTTTGAGCAGCAGGGACTGATTAAACTTCAGGACAAACACAAATCAAAGGCCATGAAACATTTGCAAACAAAGGATGATGAATAATGAAGATGGTTGGAACTAGTATTTTAAAAATGTGTTTAATAAATCCACAGTATAACCTTTACACTGTCTACGTTGTGTTCCAAAATCAGTCAAGGAACCATGAAAGGTAGGTTAACTAAAATCTATTAGTTTTGTACCCTACAACCATTACAGCATACATTGACTGATTTTGACTATGGCATTAAAGTGACACTCACTTTGGCACATGCTTCGATGTGGTGCTGAAGCATGGGAACACCAGCTACTGGAAACAGGGGTTTGGGAACTTCAAATGACAGTGGCCTAAATCTGGTGCCTGAAATGCAATGGAGGGGATTACTTGCAAAACAGATTACAATGTAGATCACCTTTTCTCATGTTTCTAGTGCGCATCAAAACCAAGCAAAATCCTTAGGTACATTTTTGTTATGTCGTCTCACCTTTCATATAAAAGGTTTGTTTCAAAAACGAAATAAATAGGGCTTTGGTACAAACAAGCAAGCGCTCAACACAACAAAGTATTTTTTGGGGGAGTTCTTCCCATTTTTATTGATAGAGAGAAACAAAGTGAAAGGGGGTGTAGAGGAGAGTGACATGCAGCAAAGGGTCTTGAGTCGGACTCAAACTCATGACTGCTGCTGGCGACCTGCGCCCACTTGGTAATGCCTTAACTCAGCGAGCTAAACAGCAGCCCTGGATATGGGATATTTTCTGTCACGTCACCACCTGGTTTCCATAAGTCTTTCCTAATTACTCATACTTGTATTCATTATTTGTTTATAAAGGCATGCATGGCTTGGCACCTGGGTACATTTCTGAAATTCTCTGCCCCTATTATACCTACAGGCCTCTTAGATCCTCAGATAAACTGCCGTTAACTATGCCATGACCGAGGCTATTGCATAAGGGAGATGGTACCTTTTTCAATAGCAGCTTCAAAACTTTGACACAGTCTTCCTTTATTACACAAATTTTCTTCCTCCGTTTACAATTTTTTAGAAAAACCTTAATACATACATGTTTTCAAATGGATTTTACTCTTCTTTCTCCTTCTATTCTGTTAGTGGTCTTAACTGTTCATTATTTAATATATTTCTTTTTTATAAATGTAAATTACAAGTTGCATTCGTATTTTATCTTGTTTTAGTATACTATTTTATTTTGTTTTGATTTTACTAATCTTATCCTGTTTTTCTTTTTGTACATACTTTTGTTGCTGTCTGTCTAATAACATGTCCAGCACTTTGGTCAACCCAGGTTGTTTTAAACGTGCTATTCAAATAAACTTGATTTAAATGGATGTTGCCGAATTGTAAACGCAACATAACTTCACGATTATACTTATTTGTTGATTAGTCCAGTGGCAAAAGTCCTGATAAGTAATCCTAAAATACTTCGCAAATATGAGTACGTTGCGTTTAATGACAGCGGAAACAATGACATCACTTAAATTAGCAGCCAATAATAATACTAGGCGTGCTACAAAGTGCTATTCGAAATGTTCAGTGCATATGCAGTTATTTAGAAGATGTCAGCCGATGTTGTGGTTATAAAATATTATTAAGAAATAAAGACATGAATGTTGTTTTTGTTTATGCTGCTCCCCCCCGTATTAACGTTATGCCACGTCAGTGATATAAACAAGTTCAGCCAGTCTGTTAGCATTAGCAGCCTAGCTTTGCTTTAACTACACACAGTTGACTTTGAAAAAAATCAAAGAAAGATAAGGAGATTCATTCTCACCTTTCTGGGGGCCTCCAATTAAAATGACCGCCTTCAACATTTTGACTGAGAAGCTGTTTTGTGACAGATAAGACCTGCCTGAGAACTACCTGCAGCTGCTCACTGGATATTTCCGTATCTACTTCCTGCTTGTGACGTTGCCGAGATTATCGTAAAATCCCGGAGCGGAGCGTTGTCCTGGAAACGGAGCTGAGAGGAGGAAGACACGGCTCTGACTTATCTGTGCTTACTACAGAAGCCTTGCAAATATAGTTGTATATTAAACTGATAATTGCATATTACATTTTTATTTAATGGTCAATGAAACTGGCATGAAAGGCACTCCAAATTAAAACATTAAACTATGTAATTGTTTTAAAGGAAGACAGAGCAGCAGGAGTTTGCATGTTCTCTCTGCCTGCATGAGCTTCTTCCCAAAGTCCAAAGACATGCAGGATAGTTTCATTATAAAAATTGTAAACTGACTCTAGTGTGAGTGTGCATGGTTGCCTATCTCTCTGTGTTGGCCCTATTTTGGACTGGATAAGCAGTTGTAGAAAATGGATGGATGGAATGGAAGACAGAAAAATCAAATAAACAGTTGTTAAAAGTATTCAGGAAACTAATACCAAATGAAAAGTTAATTGAAACATAATGAAACAACCAAAAACAGTATGGCTTTATTCTTTTTTTGAATTTAGAAAATGTTACATTTATCATAATCACAGCTTCCAGACTGTCTACAGTTGTTTATCCATAAGATAAAATCTACCACCTTTTTAGGAACTGGTATTCAGGAAGGATAGTCATGGCTACTGGGCCAACCAGTTGAGGCTGAACCTGATTTCTAGACGTTTCTTCCTGTTAAAAGGGAGTTTGTTTTCTTCTTATCATTGTTAACAAGTACTTACCCATAGGGAACCATTGGATTTGTTGAGTTTCTCTTTATATTTTTGCAAGGCCTAGACCTTACTATAGGAAATGCCTTAAAATGGCATTTGCTGGGAATTGGCATAATATAAATGAAATGGAATTGAATTGTTTTTTTGTTGTTGTTGTTTTTAAGATATTAATTTTTACCGGGCCAGTAGATCTATGAGATGAGACTTTCGATATTTCAGGCATTTGAGGTGCAATTTTTGGGGGAGAAAAATTGATCATGAAGGGCGCACAGATGGATAATATCACTAACACCACTGCAATCCCAAGCAAACCCACACAAAAGGCCTGTATAGGATGCCCTTTTGTAAAGTTGGTCAACCCATCCATCAGCACATAAATGTACAATGTGCAAACAAAATAGTCTGAAGCTGTGCTGTATCTAATCATAAACCTGCTCTGACTGTATGAAATAGACCACAGATTTGATGTCTCACAAGTATTGCAATGCTGATAGGAAAAAAAAAAATCTCTGACCGCTTTTTATGTTGTAAAAACCTGATTGTGACAAAATAATAATGATAAAGAAGACAAAACCTGTGAGAGTCACAAAACACTGGTTTGTAATCCTACAGCTTGATGTAATATTTTATTAGTGCTTTGTCGACTGAAAGTTCAGTTCATCCGTCTTTTATGGAGTATCTTTCGCATCTGCATAAAGTAGGTTATGCTCGTATTTGAGTGGAGGGAAGTTACAGCGGTGGGGAAAAATAACTCATGTCAGTTTTGCGCACTTATAAAGACAACAAATAACACATACACAGCTCTAATGGAGGAGTTTACTTTCATATTTCCTCATTAAAACATAACCTGAAGTAAAACAGTCTCCCATGTGGTGGTATTCATAACTCAAACATATGCAAATAAGGTGCGAATCGGCATCAAACAAACAGAATAACATTTTAGTTAACAATCACCAGGGGACAAGGTGCTCTGGCACCGGCTCCTCTGCAGGAGCAACAGAGAAATCTGAAGCGCTCTCATACCTCCTCAGAACTTTAAAGATTCATTTCTTTTTCATTCTGTCCGTTCTCCACCTAAAAAGAGGTTGCATTACACTTCCATTATCAAAAAGATACAAAAAGAAATATGCATGAGAAGAGGACCATGTTTTTCTTGACACAGTTCAGGTTCGGTGACATTTTACCAAATCCACTGTCAAACCCACTTTTAAAATTAAAATCTGTTAACAAAGTTTAACCTGCTTCATTTTCAACTACATTATTATATGTCATATTCAGTTTAGCTCTGTGATCAGTAAGTGATGGGCGAAAATCCAAAAATATGACTGCTTTTTGAGGATAGCTATTAAATTTATCAACATTAATTAAGCAAATTAATTTTCACAGCCAACCAGACAGCGAGATGAGCAGCAGAAGATATTGCTCTTGACACATTGAAATAACAGCTGGAACACAGTGGAGGCCCTGATTCAGAACTACGAGCTTAATGACCTCAGAATATTGATTCCCGACAGCAGACTTTTTTTGTAGAGCTACCAAAACAAAGTTCACAGAGGGACGTTACAGAGCGACGTGACTTTTCACTCACAAATAGCTGTTACAGAATTAACATTAATTAACTAAAGCTAATATAATCTACCACTGGTAACATCAGTCATTTTAACAGTCATAATGTCCATACATGCCTGTAAATGAGATGCCTGCTGATGTGTCCAGCATATTTTCAACACAAAGAAAACAACCAAGAGATTCGTTAAAATGGAAGCTTGATTAATCTGGTTATTTTGCTCATCCAAAATGCAACTTGCTATCACAAGTCAAATGTAGTCACAGCATAATAAATCCTTCAATATATTAAAAAACATATGTACAATTTTGGTTTCCAGGGTTTTTTTTTTATCTTGGTCAAAAAAACATTTCATCTTTTAAAGTGAGTATCACAGTCAATGTCACATTGTACTCTCATGCTTTAAAGAAAGTAAGAAAATTCCATCATCATCACCATCTCACTATTTTTTAAGCATCAGTTAAAACTGAATGCAGCGTATCGTTTGATTCAACACCACCCTGTGAGCTAATTATCTTCATTATTCATATGAAATATTCCCTTCAATGGCAATTCAGTCACGTTTCGGATATAACAACACAACATCAGCCCAATCCGTCACATATTCTGCAGTTCACATTCACGTACACTTAAAAAATACAGATTTAAATGTGGAAAACTGAGCTCAGCAAAAATAATTGTGAGTGGCACAAAAGAGGTCTAGAGAACTAGAAAAATATGCGTTCCCCCTTTGGCCACCTTGTTTGTTTACCTGCCATGAATTATAAAATAAACATTTTAGTGAACACACCCATCTCATAGAACTAATGTTAGTAACCTTTTTGTATTAAGTATAAACCTCGTTCAGCATTGATTAACCGATTCAGCATTTTAAAACAATGAAAACCTAATGTGCAGACTTTGTTTCCAGATATTGTGCTTACTCTAACACAAAGTATCCACAGCAAAGCATCTTTGTGATATCATGACTTAATGGTACCATTACAGTTGAAAATAGCAAATCAAATATTCACAATCAAATCTCAAAGTCACGAGTCTTCAGGGAGCAGTTAATTACACTTAAGCAGCACTGTAAATGTGAAAGCAACAAATACAGCCTGGGTACCGAAGATTGTCACGAAAGGCTTTTTAAGACCATTTATTACTTTTTCCTAAAAATGTACCAGACTGCGTAGTAAACTATTTGGTACCTAACATGCTGAATTATTCCATGTAGTGTTTCACAAACCAGAATCAGAAATCTGGTTGTATCTACTTGTAAATTTACCAAATGCTACTCATGCAAATCTACAGTGTTATGTATGTCACTATGTTAAAAAGGCAATAAATGAGCACTGCTCTGTCCTTTAGCTAAAAATGACCAAAATGTACAGCATGTGGAGAGATATGATGTAATAATGAAGTTGTGATTACGTTCCTAGTGGTCACTGATGCAGGTTGATAGAGGTCAAAAATGACTTAATGCCCCTTTACATTTACAGAACAGATCTGCCTTTTATACAGTACCTCAGAGATCAGCTTATCGTTTCATTTCATTTATAGATCGTAGCTTTTGTACCGCTGTCCAGTCAATGTGAGTGCACTCTTGTGCTCCCTGCTGTTTTGTGGACTTCTCTGCAGTCCTATCTCCTGTTGTAGAGATCTTTGCGTTTCCGCAGCTCCTCCAGCACCCGTGCCCTGAACTTGGTCCAGTCTTCATCCTGGAACTGCTGCACACCCAGAGCCAGATGGAGCTCTGCAGAGTGGCTGCGCAGGAACGGATTGTACTGCTTCTCCTCTCCGATAGTGGAAGGACTCTGAAAATGAAATGGATGTCAGAAAGCAGCCCTGCACAAAATTGATGCGCACAGTCTGTCTCCAGCAGACACAATAATTCTCATGCCATTCCCTCATTTGCAGAAAGGCATTATGGGTAATAAGTGATCCCTGCCAACTTAAATCAGCACGGCTTTGCACTTGTGCATCTCTGCTCCAATTCAACTGAAGCAAAATGTCTCTTCATCGATGATAAATCATCTTTTACCTTTCCATTTTAGGCACTTAGATGAACATTACACACAGTGATTGCCAGTCCAGGTGATAAAACTCTGGATCACAAAGGCTAAGACAAGGACTTCAAATGTTAATGGGAATTTCTGCAACTCCCCTTCCTCACTACAAAGCAAATACAAATAAATAGGCAATGAATATCCATCCAAAGTAGAATGTTCAAAAAGCTAGCCGATGTTGAGCCAGTATCACAGCAAGTATAGATGAACCACAGTAGGTAATTCAATAGGTAATTATAATAATAATGAACAGAATTAATTAAAGCGTAGCATGGTAATTATCAGGATGATAGGCCTTTACACAGAAAACACCTGTCACAATAGGAAAAGCACAGGTGTAAATAAAAACATGAATAAAATCTGAGTCCCATTCATATGCTCCAGTTTCAGGGTCATGAAAGGGTGCATGCTGGCTTTCTGTCACACCGCCATGGCTTCCTGGGACACTTGAAAAGAATGGGGCCGCTGTTAATCTTATTAGTAACACCTGAGATTTTCCCACTATGACAAGCCAGAATGTCTGTCTGAAGTCAGATTTTCTTCTCTTTACCGGTAACATTCATATAACATCAGCCATCTGGAATGACATATGTGTATTTTGAAAGCATCCCTGTTGAGGATTTTAAACTGTGCCTAATGGTAATAAAATAGACAGTCTTTGAGTTTGACACCAGAGAAAATCATTTTTCTTTACTGTATAGTCTGAAATGGTCACCTGACTAATGGTGGAGTACATCAAATAGAAATACAGTATTTCAGAGCTTTGGTGCATCACTTTTAAACACCTTTCTTACAATTATTAAAATGTAGGTAGCTCTGCCATAAAGAGAACTGTCTCTGCTGTTTATGTGCATGTTTTGTTCTTTACTGTACACTCGATCTGCTCTTAACTTTTATATTGAAAAACAACCCAAAACATCAAAATACGTCAAAGAAAATCTCTGAAGTGAGACTAGCTACATTCCATGTACCAAACATACACACTATGCAGAGAAAGCAATACAGCCAATCATTCAATACGTTTTGGGAATGGAAGTTCAGGGAGGTGCACACTCGTGGCATGCTGTATTGATAACAGATAAAAACTAATCTAAATTCTAGATAGGCACTTGACTGAACAGCGAACCTTTGTGCTGCTGCCGACTGTACAGAGATGATCCTCGGGTGTGAGGCTGGAAGAGGAGGAAGCGAGAGGGAAGCGTGCACTCAGGGCATTGACAGCACGTACGCTGTGTGCAGGTGATAAGCCCTTCTTCCCAGGTGTTGGACAACATGAATCCTTTCTGGGAAGGAGCACTTGAAAGGCATAACAATGGTGATATATCATTCTCACCGTGCACAGCTTCTGGCCTCGCTGCTGCAGCACCCACTGATATTTGTTTTCCCTGGCAGTGTTGCGTGGCTCAACCTCAGCAGCAAACAGCAGGTTGTCCTCTGCATACTCATGACCTGTGGGATAGCCAGTGGACACAAAAATAAAAAAAATCATGCCCACATGTATAACTGTACTTGAGAACTTGCACTCCATAGATGCCCCTATGCAACATCTTCTTATGCTTTGACTATACAGTATAAGGTGGAATTGCTGCTCCAAATGTTAATTTAAACCACATCCAGAATACACAAACACACCCATCTGACACTGAATCTCTGACAGCTGACAAGATTTTCCTACCAGGCCATAATAGAGTTTCATCACTCAAGGAGCCAACTGTGTCCAGAGATGACAGCATTGTTGTGGCACTGCCTTCAAACATCCGCCCTGAAAACAATAAGGTTGATAAATAATTATGAGTTCAAAACAAGGCATCTGTGAGTTTTAGATGGTAAAATAAATGCATTTAGAAGTCACAGCTTCACTGTTTAGGATTTTGTTTAATTGCTACTTAGAACTCAATGTAGACTTTTTAATTGGTTTAGTTGGTTGGAAAGAACAACCCATATCTGACTGATCAACAGGCATGAGGGTTAATAATACTGTTTAATTGAGACATTAAAAAAAGACACATTAGCAAATGTATTTAAAAAAAAGACAATTTAACTGGTTGTATGCTACTGTACTGACCCTTTTCTAGAATACAAAAAGCACAAAAGACTCTGACATTGCATGGTGACCAAAACAACACTTCTAATTATGCATATTATGACACATTTAAACATTTAAATCTGGATAATTTTGCACTGCTTGTGATTTTTGGACCCCTGCAGATATGCAGATTTCCTGTGATTAAATTCCTTATAACCTCAAGCAAATAGGGTAGCAAAAACAATAACCATATCAGCGAGGATGTGATTAAAAAGGCAAAACAAAATCATTTGTATTCTTGGATGAAATAGGATAAATTAGCAGTCGTGTTCAGAAAAGATGGCAGTGACTTGCATTTGTTGTTTACTATGTTTCACTTGTGGCATGTGATTGAGGGCTACATGTTCTGTGTGTGAGCAGAGAAAATGACAGAAAGCATCAAAGGAAGGCAGAATAGCCGTGAGTTCAAAAGTCTTTCTCTATAATTGACACATACAGGCTGGAAAAAACACAGCTGGTCTAAAGGTCGAGAATCAGTATTCAAAGAAATACATGTGATTTAGGTAAAACACTGCTCTCTACCAAGATCAGATGTTTCCATATAAATGAGGTGGTACATGCAGGTCATGGGCCCTCTGCCTTTGTGTTCTCATGAATGCCCTTTCACACTGACATATTTTAGCTTACAACCAAATTATCTCTTTATGCTGTGAGGTCAACAGAATGTACAAGGATTTGCATTATGTGTAGAATGACTGAACGCACAGTATTTAGTAAAACTGTCCTGTTTTTTAGGTGAATGCAAGAACAAAATTAGAATAATTCATATGGATCATGTTCACTGAACTACTTACCACATCCTGAGAGGAACACCAGGTCACCAGAGAAGAGGCTGGAGGGGGCACCGACCACTTGGCCATCCAGGAGGTAGATCATGTGGCCTACTGTGTGCCCAGGAGTGAAGAGGGCTTTAAAGTGCATACGGCCAACTGTTACTGTGTCTTTGTGTGATAGAGGGCTGGGAGGGAGAAGAAAAAATACACAGCCCTGATTTAAACACAATACCACCATTTAGTTACACATTTCTGACATTTATGGTATGTAAAACTGCACTGTGCAGCTTAATATGTAATATTGAAATATAATGTGTTAGAAAAACTACAAAGAAATCTTGATTATAAATGTTCAATTTAAAAGAAAAGGGACAATGACTACTTTTCTGGCTTATGTAGTCAAATCAGTCAACATCTTTAAAAAAAAATACTCTTCAGATAGTTTTGAATGATTGCTATTCTTAGGCTACAACCCTTGAGACATAACAGATCAGTTCATCATACCACAATAATTTACTGTGAAGTCAGCTGCTGCTAGCGCTGACAGAGAGAACAAGACAGGACTCAGTACAGTGAGAATGATTCTGTGAGAAGCAATGTACTTTACCGTACAAGCAGGGACTTACTGCGTGAGGCCAGGAATGTTATCAGCTGCATTTCCATAAACTCGACATGAGCTGTGAAGCCTTTTCAACCCTTTATTTCCCCCACTGTGGTCCCTGTAAATGCAACAGAGAGCAGAGGACTACCATGGTGATTTGGATATTATCCACTATATTACAAACACAAGACAGTTGTATTTGTTTTTTGCCTAAGCATTTTTAAACAAATGCACTCTATATTATATTAAGTCTGGATGCTGAACTTCTAAAGTATAAGAAAAGAATGTCTAACATACAAAAAACACCATGCTTCCCAACAATCCCTTGACCACAGTCCATCAATTGATTATATTTCATATATTTTCTATCTTCATGTGTTATTTATGTATAAAATCCTAAAAACAAACCACATAAAAAACAACAAAGCAATTTAAAATCTATAAAACTCACCAATGCTTGTGTGTACACAATATTGCTTCTAACATTACTCCCTCTTCCTCAAGGACTGCCTGAAAAATTACAATGATGTTAAATCAACACTTCACCAACACACCATTCAAAAGCACACAGTGCTATAAATAATTCACAATTTCCACACAGTATGGCATTAATAGTTTTACTTGTGTGCTTATAATGGATGTCGCTGAGAATGCACTTAAAAAACGTGCCCATTCACTACAACTATGAAAAATCATTCGCTGTACCTGTAGTAAAAGGCATATGATTGTAGGGCACCAGAAAAAGATGAAAGTGCATTAAAACTGATGCAAAGAAACCCAACTAAGACAGACAAAGGGGCTACAGTGAAAGAGCTCTTTGGAGCTTGCAGGGTTTATGGTCAAGAATTACAATGACACACATGCCGCCAATATGGAATTCTTTTACTCCTAAATACCAATATCACCGTCTCTCAACTGTAAGTGTGTACTTTTTTGCTATGTCTCATCCTTACTGTATAAAATATTGATGATATTGATCTTACTTTATATTTCATCTATTTTAGACTAAATTTAGGTTGACAGTACTTCAGTGGTATGTTGCATCTAGAAAACGTTATTGGGATCGAGACAAAACAACCACTTATTTTCAACTCAGATGACGTTGTACTGGCATCTGGCAAACATTTGACATGACTCAGCTTTTCTACAGCAGTATGTTGAACAGAAAACCAATTTTCTCTTGTAACTTAAAAGTCTAACGACACTGTAATTGTCTGTTTTTTTAACATAGACACTTAAATCTAAAACCCACTTCCAGACAACAAAAGGTTTATAAGTGATAACCACATATCATAACCTAAACTGACAACAGAGGCACTCACCTGAACTGTTTGAGGGTCTGCAGGGTCTACAACAACCGCAAGACTGGAGGCTGTGTCAATTACAAGGTAACTGTAGTTGTCAGAGAGCACCGAGATAGGAATGATCTTAATACCTGTGGGTGGACAAAGAAATTATAGGTTAAGTTTTTGGTACAATACAAAAGTTTTTCACTTAGGAAGGTAGGAGTAAGCATGCAGAATTAAAAGGTATAGACACAATGTATATGTACTTCCATATGGTGTACACCACATGACACCAAAGACTCTTCTTTCTTTTTTTTAATGCATGCATCTAGTAGTTGCTAAAACCCATTATTGTTACATACCATTGAACTCCACAGGACAGGATGTGGAATGTCCAGCAGGGTAATGTTCCCGGGCTTTCCTCATTTGCCTCTTGTAGTACATGTAGCCCAGTCTGGTCCTAGTGTAGAGTGTGTACCTGAGAAGGGATTCAGAAGGCTTAGAAATACTGTTGCAGAGGTTCGTAGCAGAGGTTGATGGGTGTGAAGCCCACTTTTCTATTGTGAAGAAACGTTTTCCACCAAGCAGCACTAACAACGAGAAAGCTTCAGCATCTAGCTACAATTAGCAGTAACTTCCAAGTGTTTGGCATGTAAACAGCGTCTCCTATAATAAAGTTGTAGCCTCTTGTACGTATACCGAATACAACAGTAGCCATTATCAGTTTTAGAAAGGCCATAGACCAAAATGTCAGTGTTGGTACTTTAGTCGACTGGCGACTCACTTTTAAATTTGAACATAATTGCATTGAATGCGGTGGGATGGGCCTCCCTGATGAAAAGCGGCTAGGTGTTGCTAAGCTACGCTAAAGAGACACGACGGGAAACTACTAATATATTGCGCACTTAAGGGAAACCGTGCTTTACTTACGCGATTCGGAACAAGGGCTTCTCCGTGCGGGCCATTATCCTGCCGAACGCTTTCCTCCACAACACTTGTCCTGAACGTCTGTAGCGAACACATAAACATAAGAAACAGAAGAAGGATGCGGCGGCCAGCAGCGTTACTATCCACTCAGGAAGCGCCATGGCGGAACGGAATGACGCAACACGTCAATCCCGGAAGCGACCAGATATAATAAATAAATAAAAAGTAGTACTGAGTTAATAATTAATGCGCTAATTGTAAAACATTAGAATTACCTTTTCTCTCTGTTACTCTCTGTTAGTGCTTAAATAGGCGCATGACGTGTAAAAAATGTAACTTAATTAGAACATTTAGATAATTGCCTTTTATGACTATAATTGCAACTTTATTTATTTACTAGGTTAAATGTTTTAAACATTAACTTTAAATTTTACTTTGTTAATTAGTATTTTGTAATAGAAAAAAACATTCGAAACTAACATGATCAAAATAATAATTTTAAGACTTTTGTCTCATGAACGAGTTAATTTTATATTAAGTCATCGAATATTGCGTCACTGTGGAATAGAGCCAGGTTTTGGTCGACTTTTAAATAATTTAGCGACTCTTAACCGGAGACGTTACAGGGGACGTTCACTTTGGGACATTCACAAGCTGTAGCTTAAACGGGACAGTAGCATTTGCGTCAATTCAAAAGCAAATTGTAATATACATTTAGAAAAAAATTAGTCAGGTCGACTAGTTCAAAATAAATACATAATGCAGCATTGGGAGGAGTGTTAAGTAAATGTGGACATAGCGGTTTGTGTTTTTGGAATTGTATTTTCACTGTGAACAGGAGCCTGAGCAAGCAGTCTCCATCATAGACCGTTTTTATACCCAGCCTGTGGTCTCCATGCTTTCTGAGAAAGAGCAGTAAGAGTGTGAGTTTCAGTGAACATATCCAGTTACAACATATCTTGTGGTGACAGGCTGCAAACCTCAGAGGAGAGAGAGGACTGAAGGGCACAGTGCTCCCATCTCAGGCTAAAGCCACAAGGCAAGTAAGCTTATTGCTTTTTTATTTATGTTCATGTATTTATTCACATTAGAATTGAATTATTATGTTTTAACTGTGACATGTTTCTGGTGTGACTTGCTCATTTTAGGTCTACTGACAGAGTTCACTGTCACAGACATGATATTTCAGAGGGAATAACTTTTAACAGTGTTGTATTAATTGTGTTGTAGTTCACCATTATAACATAATAATGGGATTTTATTGTTTCTTTGTTGCAATGAAAACTCCACAGTAATATTAGATGCCAGCACTCTTTGTAATGAACACATTCTATTGTCATTATGTATTATAATACCACCAGTACATTCCATGCACAGCATAAGTCTGATATTTACCACTTATCATCTCTTCAAGGTGGTTCAGCAAAAATAATGACTTCTAAACTTGATAGTCCTCCACCCTATGAGGACGCGGTGCACCATCCTAAGTCTGGTAACTATCCCTACCAGCCACAGCATGGTTCCCATCTTCCCCCACCTCCATCTTACAGCCCCAGTCCTGGCATGTGCCTCGGCCCGCCCGGCTACTGGGGCCAGGCGGGTGTCTACCCACAGGCCGGCATGTGTGCAGGCCCTGGCTTCTCTCCATCTGGGATGCTCACCACAATACCGACTCTGTCTGCCGGACTGCCTGAATCCAATCCAGGTTCTGAGGAAAATTACACGGATTTGATTTGTCACACCTTGCATTATATTTAGATTAGCTCCCAGGTGTAATCAGTATAAATTGCCACTTTGCTATTCTCAATTCTGCAGGAGACATGGAGGATTTTATCAGCACCCAGTGGGAAAGCACATCTATTCGACATTCCTTCATCAGAAAGGTAAGGATATTTATTATACGTACATATTATACACACAGACTTCAACTGTGTCATGTTCTGTTGCATAGACTGCCAGTGACTATCATGTTATCCTCCTCTACATTTGCTGTAATCTTTTTGCTGGCTCAGTAGAACTTTGTGTTTTTGTGCTTGTGGACAGGTTTACTTAATTTTAACTGCACAGCTTGTCGTCACCTTTTCCGTAGTCGCCGTCTTTACATTTGTGTAAGTGTCTTTCCTCATCCCAGTACAATATTCCACCTCACTGCTTAACGTACCTGCTCCTCAGTAATCCTGTATATCTGTGCTTTCACAGTGACCCAGTGAAGCTGTTTGTCATCAGATACCCTGGCATCTACTGGGCATCTCTGTGAGTTGCTCTCTAGGCACAGAACAAAAACATATTCACAGTACAATACAATCAAAGGCATATTACTAGAAAACAGGCAACTACTTAGAAATAATTATATTCCCATTGCATGAATGTGATATGTATGTATGTATGTATGTATGTATGTATGTATGTATAGATAGATAGATAGATAGATAGATAGATAGATAGATAGATAGATAGATA
>OMNN01074307.1:0-17158 GCA_900302755.1 Chromis chromis | reverse complement strand
CTTACAGTTTAACAGTGACTCATATGCAGTAAGTAAAGTGACATTTTATACTCTTTATAACAGAGCTTCAAAATGGAGGAAGGCATAAGTACTTTCCTTACTGTAATTTTCAGTTTCAACGTTTCCAGTCAGTGAAATATATCTCAGCATTGCTCATTGTTCTCCAAACATCCAAGCAGCAACAAGGGTCCTACTAGGAGAACTAATACCCCTTCAGTGGACTAATACTCTAACACAAAACTATACCTAAAGGAGGAGGTTGTGCCACACTGTACACCTGACCACCAGTGGCGGCTCGTCAATAGGGGGCGCTAGGGCGCCGCCCCCATCAAAATTGCAGGAAAAATGTATAGACACAGTAAACATAAATTACGTAGTAAAAGTAATTGTCACATCTTTTCACTCCTAAAATGTGTCTGACTTGATTTTCCAGCATTCCCATTCCATACTGAGTTTATTTGGGGTTGTTTATTTGTGAGGACCTAAATACATAAGTTTCTATGGAGGGGCACCGGCCAAATGAGTGTGTATGTAGGAACTGAAACTTTTGGCTTCCATGTGACTGAATGCTGGGCTCTAATTGGCTACTTAAAGATTCTCCTCGGGGCGCAGGTAGCTGCGCCCCTGGCCAATCAGAGCTTTTTGTGTCATTCGTCATCCAACTTGTCAATCAAAGTCACGCCTCTGGCAGCGCATACGTCACTCAAACATACGGACGCAAACTGAAGAATCGGACAGTGACAAGACGGGAGACGATAGCGGCTGAAGGAGGGGAGAACAAACTTTATTTAACTTTGGAATAGCGTAATTATATCACCGTTTATGCTATTGGGAAAAAAATCTGACGGTTTTTGAAAGCTGGCGTCATTACAGTCCTTTCATTTGTGCCCTCCACCCCCAAGGAAGCTCTCGAAGCAGCTGCCCGTGTGATTAAAAAAAAACACACAAAAATGTATGCCCAATCATTTTTTTCCCCACTAAAACATTAAAATCAAATTCTGATGTTGTGTTTTTCTTCATTTTAGACCATCATTACACTCTTATAATAGGCAGTAAATGGCAAATAACTGCCAGATATTGAAAGTTTCTTTTGAAAAAATGGGCACCAGCACTCACAGGACATTTTCTTACATTTTTGTAATCAAAATAAGAAAAAAAGACCAGGCGGACATTTTGAGGCTCAGGTCTTAAGGGGTTAAGTAGTTTATTGTTATGTTGTAATACTTGCCCTCCAAATTTTTTTACCACCAGCCGCCACTGCTGACCACCATGGCATAAAATTGAAATGCATTACCGAGAGTTAGCCGAAGACCTCCAAAAGCTGCAACACACGAACTGTATCCTCCATATTTGTGAATTTATGCTCACAAATTTTTAAATTTAGACTCGGCAGTCTGTCATGCTGTCAGTGCCTGCCTTGTACGTCAGTGTGGAGTCTGGCTGCCTCCACACTGCAGGGCCGCCGCCTCCTCAGCGCTGGAGCCCAGCTGGGCAGCTGTCCTCGGCGCCGCTCCTTGACCAATGTGTTTTTGCATGTGTGAAAGAAAAAGATTGCTGTGCAGGCACCTGCTTGTGTTTGTATTCGCTAGAATGTGAGCCAGTGTGTGCAGTTAGATGTGCCATTGTGCTTTCCCTCGGGGTAGTGTTTGATAGCAATGCATCAAAGACCTTGCCAGGGTGGGTTTTTAGATTCAACTTTCACATTATTATGTAAATAGGTGACTCTTTGATGTAGTATCAGCGCAGTCATCATAGGGGCTGGGAGGCCCTTATCAAGAAGACGTTGAGGGAACAAAAAATGTTGCACCTGAAAATTAATTAAAAAGCCATAAAATAGTGGCTGCTCCTCTGTCTTGTTTGTTTGTCTGCCGGCCTGCTGGTCGCTCTCTCTCTCTCTCTCCGATCCTCCCCCTCTTCTCCGCCTGCAGCCAGAGGATGAATGGTTTCATTACAGTGACAAGTTCTGAGGCAGTCTCTCACTTCTTCTGTTGGCCCTCTTTATTGCCAAACTATTTACATGCCAAGAGGAAGGGTTGTACTCTGGCTTGATGAAAAAGGGCTTGAATTTAGACTTTTAATTTGTATACCATTCATTATTCTCTAAGGCATCAAGAGGCAAACTAACTTATCCCCTTTCTCAGCTTCCAGCTCCTTTTGGACTTCTCTCTCACACAAAGTTAAACTTGTGTCTTTTTTTTCAGTGACTCTCCCAAAAAATTGACGTTCCACTCCCTGTCGTGTCCCGTCGTTCGGAAAGAGGGCTAACTTCAGCCATCATAAGGAAGATTAAATATGGAGAGCAAAGGGAAATGAGAAAGTAAAGAGGCTTATGAATTAATGACTGGAGTTATTAGTGCTGTAATTAGATTTAGGGAATGGGCAGTGCTGCATGGTGAGATGTGGGGGGCTTGGCTGACTCCTTATCATTCACAGGATATCCTGTAAGTGTCAGGACAGTTGAGATGGAAAATTGAGCTCATCCATGCTTGTGTGATCGTACAAGTCAGCTCTGGTGCTCGCGCCGCATCGAGAGATGAATATGCAGAAAAGTCAGGCTGAAGTTACACCAGAGAACGGTCACTTAATGTCAGCAACCTGGAAATGGGTTTCAAGTGCTATGTACCATTTAATTTGGTGCCACATCAAAGTCACAGTGAAGAGAGGGGAATATGCAACATTTTAATTGCTCCTTTTTGCTCGTTGTCATTACAAAAATAAATTATGCTAGCAATTCCAGCATCAAATACCTTATTAAGCTATTATGTGTTATCCATTAAAGCCCAGGCTTTTATACATATCCAGTAAAAACATTATCTGGGTGTTTATTAGGTTCTCCACACTCACAGAGGAGAACAAATTTTGCCTAACAACTTGAACGTCTCCTACAAAAAACGCCCAGTTTTCTTTCCTTAACTGTGCTTTTGCTGATTCTGTTTCCTTTTTACTTCCTTGCAGAACATCCACCTGGTGGCCCGCTGGCTGGGCACCTTAGAGAAACTTCTGGAGCAGCACGCAGAGGGGAGCCATGAGAACTTCAGGGTGTTTGTCAGTGCCGAGCCCTCTTCCACCCGCGAGGGCCATATCATCCCCCAGGGCATCCTGGAGAACTCCATCAAGATCACCAATGAATTACCTACTGGCATGCACGCCAACCTGCACAAGGCACTGGACAACTTCAACCAGGTAACACATCCACAGATTTGATAGTGTACTCAACTACAATTTTAAAGATACTCATACTCGAGCATTTAATCCTTTTTTGTTTGCGATTGATCATAAGCAGAGATGCTCAGCTGTCCATCTTGAATCATTTGCCATTTAAGTGGTATCGCACAGGGTGTACACACTTCTGTTGTATACTGCATTGCAAACAAATTGGCTATTGCAAATCAGAAATCAGAAAATCAGAAATCAGAAATACTTTATTCCTAGGGGAAATTTCATTTCGTTACAAGTGCTCCTAATCAAAAGTCTTAAAGTAAGAAGGAAGTATAAGATAAATCAATGAAAATATAAACATATGATAATATAAAATAAAATAATAATATAAAAAAAACATGAAAAATAAATGTACATTCAGCTATTAGATGACCTACAGTTGAATTGTAGGTCACTGCACATGTGAAATACAGAGAGAGGAGTTGTACAGTTTGATGGCCACAGGAAGGAATGATTTCCTGTGGCGCTCTGTGGTGCATTTAGGTACAATCAGCCTCTCACTGAAAGTACTTCTATGGCTGACCAGTACGTCATGAAAAGGGTGGGAGACATCTAAGATGACATTAAGCTTGGACAGCATTCTCCTCTCTGACACCACAGTCAGAGAGTCCAGCTTCACTCCTACAACATCACTGGCCTTGTAGATCAGTCTGTTCAGTCTGTTGGTGTCTGCTACCCTCAAACTACTGCCCCAGCACACCACAGCATACAGGAAAGCACTGGCCACCACAGACTCATAAAACATCATGAGCATAGTCCTGCAGATGTTGAAGGACCTGAGTCGCCTCAGAAAATAGGGACGACTCTGGCCCTTCTTGTAGAGGGCATCAGTGTTTTTTGCCCAGTTCAGTTTATCATCAATTAAAACATGTTTTTTAAAAATTACATTCATTTAATTAATTCAAAAACACTGCATTTAGTTAGAAATGTAAATGCCAGTGTTAAAAATGCATGTTGGCAGCTTTTGTCAGACAGATAAAACATTAAAATATCTGATGCACATTGTTTTTCATCGTTTCCTCATTGTGGTACTTCTGCACTCACACTTACTTGGTAAAAACATATTGAGGACTACAACTTAATATAATGTCATGTTTCCTATTAAGTAGCATGAAAGCTGCCGCAAATCTTAATAATTCATGTGACGGGGACATTTTCCCATAAAACAGGCGTTGGGACTGTTTCAATATTGAACTCTTTACTTGTAAATGTAAAGTCTGTCCAGCTCTAGTAGAGGAAACTGGGTTTTTTTGAGGGTATAGTGTACATTTACATCCCTTGAACAAGACAGATCTTCCCAGCTGTTGGTGGCCGCCTTCATCCTGCAGGGACCCTGAAAATTAAAGGTTTTCCTGATGTTGAAATTTAATTTGAAATGTGTTTTGGGCATCTGCACCGACTCAACAGTACCCACAAAAGCCATAAGGTAGGGGGTGTTTCGTTACTACCTGATCTTGAATGTTTAATGTATTGAAATGTAGACGGTCAGTGCAACAGGGGCAGTGGTGGCCTAGTGGTTTGTGAAGCGGACTTGTAACCGGTGGGTCGCAGTTCGAGTCCCCGGACTGGCAAGAGGTTGATGTGGGAAAGTGAGAGTGACCGCTTGTCCCAGTCACCACCACTCTGGGCCCTTGAGCAAGGCCCTTAACCCCTGACTGCTAGTTAAGTATACTGTATAGTTAAGGTTAAGTATGAATAGGATGGGTCAAATGCAGAGAAGGAATTTCCCCAAGGGGATCAATAAAGGTTAGATTATTATAGTTTTTGTTTATATGCTGCATGTATGTTACTAAAGCAGTGTGTTTATTCGAGTTACACATCAGATCAGTGGCTGAGGAGTATTTCAGCATTTAAAGAGTCAGACGAACAGAGAGCTGCATGAATGAGGGGTAAACAGGGACCCCAGCAGGTTAATCCAGCCATTGCTCCAAAGGTGCCACTAAGGAGCTGGAACATGCAGCCTATTGTGTGGGCTAATGTGCAGGGTTTATACAGGAAAGATTCAAGATGCTTTTAAATTGCATGTGTACATTATCTCTTATCCCTTATATATATATACTGTATAAATAAAAAAACACCTGTTGATCATTATTGTGCAGAGACAGCAGCATTAAGTTAAATCCCCTTATGTTCCCTTCAAAGTGTCCCAGTGAGTTGTGTTTCTTTGCAGATGTCCTTATGTGGTGACAAGAATAACTGACCTTTACTGTAAAATACACACACTTTAAGACACTCACACACACACACACACACACACACACGCACGTTTTTGCCGCGCAATTCTCAGAGAACAGTTTTTTTCCATGACGCAATTTGTCTTTTCATGTAAAAGAAAGAAGAAAAGAAGAAGAAAAAAAGTGCCTCAGAAGTCCCCCCTCTTCCACTTCTTACATGGGGGTAACAGAGCGTTACGTGACCGGAGTGCAGATGGGAGCAGGGATGAGGACTACTTGAACTTCAGCAGAGGAGAGCTCATGGTAAGCGGGTTGCTGCTCTGCGGAGGTGTTGCGCGATGGCAACTGGATTGGTGCGCATGCATGTGCACGGACAAAAAAAAACCTGGTGACTGATCTCGCCCGGTTTTTTTATTTAATTTATGATTCATGTCAGAGAAAACACCCGAGAAAGAAATACATAAGAACATAAATCACGTTAACTGCTGGAGTGCCTTTGTGCGCGTACAGTGCAGCCAGGGCAGTGAGTGACAGAGTCCTGTGTTGGGATCAGCTATAAATATTGTATTCAGGCTTTGCTTCAGTCTTAGCCCAGCTTTAGCAGACAATGGCTGATGGTGTGCGTGTACAGAATGCAGTGCTGCGGTCCAGGCCGCTGCCAAAACGTCTCTGGGACCCAAAAAAAAGCACTTTGTATCCCACCCCCAGTTTTCCTCCGTCCAGCGTTCATTCACTATGATGCGCGCCTAGTTGAAGGAGGCTCTCCACACCCGGTCCCCCCTGCGAGCCTAAAACTTTCTAATGAAATCCCCAAACACTTTTTGACAAATATCATTTTTTTTCTCGAGGGGTCGAGACGGTTTTCGACATATTAATCCGCGTTTTTATTGAAAAGAAAACTTCAGGTATGTCAGATTTTTCTTTTTATCAATGAAACTCTATTATTTCTTATGACTAATGGCAGATGAAGTGACTGAGGTAGCTTGGGAAAGTTGAGAAAAGTATGCAGATGTTAGGTTTTAATTCAGTGGACAAGGTAGATGTGATTGGTTTAACAAGTACCTTTTATCTTTATGAAGAATATGGAGCCCAGTTCCACAGAGGGAGGAGCTGAGGAGACGCTCCTTAAAAATCATCCAAGTCCTGTAAGTGCTGAGATGAAATGACTTTTACTCTTTTCACTTTTTTTTAGCAACTTTTCCTGTAGCAATGAAGCTTATTTGCTAAATATTAACTCAGTAATCTGAAAGTTCCCATACAGTTTTTTAAAAAGGCAACAGCAGATTCTTGTAAAGGCCAGCCTCTCACGAAGGAAGTGACTTTTTGATGGCACTCTCAAGTGTCCTAGGGTTCCTCTGGGATCTGTGTGTCCTGGCCTGTGGATGCTGAGAGTCAGTGAGTAACATCTGGCTGTCAGAGTGACCCTCCAGCTCTGCTGTCTGCAGCTGCTGCTCCAAGCAGGAGGGTCCACTCAGAGGAGGTCAGCTCTCCCAACGAGTGCCACAAGGTCACCAGCGGGTTTATAATTTGCAGAAACAGGGGACAGGACCATCAGTGTGATGTTCATTAATATGCAGAGCACTGTCTGGCAGCTTATATTATCGGTCATACTCGGATCAGGAGGCATGCCATTTTTTTCCTGCAGTAATTTGAAAAGAAAATAGGTCGACGGCAGACCCTGGCGGTTTAGAATATGTGTGGTGAGGGCTTTTTCTCTTCTTCTTCTTTCCACCAGCCTCACAAAGTGATACTGAAACATGGCCAGGAGCTGGAGGAAGAGCAGGAGGAGTTGGCCGAGCATCAGCCTCTAGAGCAGGAAGACCTGAACTTTGAGAGATGGAAGCGCAGGCCGATTCCCCAGAGGAGCCTCCACCAGAAAATAGACGACATAAAGAAATACCTGTGGAATGCAGAGACCAACGAATTCATGGGCCGCTCTGGGAAGAGCTGGAGTGAGTTGATGGAAAAAGAGAGGGTCTGTGCTGTTGGGTTGTGGGGAGGGACGTTTGGGTTCATTTTACTGCATGTGTCCAGTAACTACAGTTCTAATGTACAGTTGAATTTTTCTTAGATACGCTTAAGAGCTGATGTGGGGTTTGAACTTTTTTAAAAGATGCACTCAAGGATACTTTGGGGGTGAGAAATGTCTCTCCAGTCCAGTGACTCACTGAGCTGCGAGTGTGTGTGTGTCCTCATGCTCAATGTTTACATAGGTGCATGGACAATTCAGAGTGTCCCGACAAAAACAGACTGCCTGGGGACGTATCCCCAGCGGGAGTGCACAGTTCCAGGCCTCACATTGGCCCGGAATCACATTCCTCTACATCTTACCATGCTCTCCACAGACTCTTTCCCAAAGCCATGGCGACCTCATCGCTGACCTTAACATGCTTACGGCCCCTCAGTTGCAGTAAAACATGTAGTGATAGATGATCATGTCTGTTTTTTTGTCCATAGAGATCACTGCCAAATTGAGCTTTAGTGCAGAAGAACTTTTTTGGCAGAAGCGACAGACTGGACGAGTTTGTTGAGTCAATGATGATGGAGCAGCCTCTTGGTATTCCCGGGGAGTTGCTATGTGACGTTGTTGAGCCCCCTCCCTCAGCTCCACTGTACACAATAGCAAACATGATCCAACTGAGTGTAGAGAGAACATCTAAGGAAAGTGTGTGTTACTTGCATAAGCCAAAATGCTGGATCCCAGGAAGGGCTAAGAGCTGATTTCAGCCACATAACCAGTGTGTGCACACTTGTAGAGGAGTGGGGCCCATGTGTCCGCCGAAGAAAGGCTCTGAGTTGAAGTCTGTGCTGTGTGTCCTGTGAGACGAGTGTGTAAGAGGGGACACAATACCAGAGTGGGGTGATTGGGGCTCCTTGGAGCTGGCTGGGCCTCTATGGCTGCAAAAGACCTTCACTACGATGGCAACCGGAGGTTCACTGTGTTCCTGAGTGAAAGGACAGCTGGGAGAATTCTCACTGAGCTCAAACAGAAAGGCCTTTGTGGCTCTGGGGACGCAAGGCTGGCTGCAGCTAGTCCCCTGTGAAATTGCCCGCACAGCAAAAGCCATTTAATTTAGGGCACGTTTAGCTCGATTAGTTGCTAATGGACTGTTAATTGAAAATTGCAGAACAATGCTAGGTCCCAGGATTTCTTTGTTACGGGGTTCTCACATTAGCTCAGTACAGTGGGTTTTATACCAGAACTATTGGAGTTATTTGCAAATCCAGACATTAGGGGCGGACAGTGCTTTTGTATGAGTAAACAAATTAGAGGCCGTCCTGATCAAGGACAGTAGCTGGAGTCCAGACAGGCAGTCTGAGCAAAACTGGAAACTCTTAATGGTTCATTATTTCCCTCCACTCACATCAGACTTCATTTACTGAGAGATGTGCTGTGTGTTACATAAGCCACTTTTATGCAAGTACTGTACAAAAAGATGTTCACTCTAATGACTAATTTTTCAATCTCTCCCTTTAGGCCTCATCCTTCTCTTCTACGCTGCACTTTATATGTTTCTTGCAGCCATGTTTGGCGGCTGCTTGTTTTGCCTCATGTGGTCTATTAGTCCCTACCATCCCACCTATAATGATAGAGTGATGCCACCAGGTAAATATAACCCTAAACTCAAGCTGCTCCACTGCATCCTCCACTACCACCTTCCTCTCCCCTCTCATTCCTTCTGTCTCTTGCTTCGACTTGAGTCTCAGCACAGTTGACTGTCTCTGCGTCTCCACTGGCAGGTATGACGATGGCCCCACACCTAGAAGGCCATGAGATTGTTTTTAATGCATCTGACCGCAAATCCTGGAAGAAGTATGCCAGGTCCATGGATGAATATCTAAGACGTGAGTCAGTGCCGATGTGATTGTGGGGGATGATTCTGAAGCTGGGAGGTCTGATGAGGTTGTTGGGTTTGTTGAAAATGAAGCAGACATGCAACGAGTTAATCCTCATCTTCACTACCTTTGTCCCCTTTTTCCATTCGGTTTTTGCAGGGCATGCTGGGAAGGGAAGCCTCTTTGTGGGCAGAGGGCAGCTATTCAGTGCTGTGTTTTTTTCACACCCAGCTTTTGTCAAGCTTCCTTAATCAGAGGCCTGAGTCTGGCAGGGCATTGCGGTTGCAAAGGTTTATTTATGCCCCCCTCTCTCGTTCTCCCTCCCTACTTCTCTGCCTCTCTCTCTCTCTCTCTCTTTCTGCTCTTCGTTTGAAGCGTATAACGATGGTGCTCAGGAGAGGAAGAATATTCGCTGCTCACAGGACACATACTTCATGCAGGACGACTTGGAGGAGAGTGCAGAGCGGAAAGCGTGTCAGTTTAAGCGGTCCTGGTTGGGGGAATGTTCAGGGCTGCGGGACCCTCACTATGGCTATTCTCAGGGAAGGCCATGCATCCTCCTTCGAATGAACCGGGTAAGACAGTCCTCAAAGTGTATAACTATGTCAATGATTGAAAAAAAAAAGCAAAAAAAAAAACAGAAGAGGGAACATGAAACATCAGGAACACAGTGTTACTGTACCAATGCTCAGTTTTTTTTTTACATGAGCGACATCTTGTGGCCATTCTAGGAATAACATAACGGTACATGATGCCATTTGTGCACACCTTTTTTGTCTTGGTCAACTTTGTGAGTGACAGCTTTAGGCAGCATTAAATAAGTATGGATTTTTAAATATTTTTTCGTATAGGTTCAGAATAAACCTTTGCCTGTGATTTTAATTGTGTGTTGGGTGTTCAGTTTGAAGCTAAAATAGTGGATTGTGTGCACGTCCAATCGATGCAGCACAAACAGAAAATCTGAGGTTTTCCACACATTGAAACTTGCAAGCTACAAGATTTTAATGTTTCAGCCGACAAGAGTTCAGTTTAAAAACATAAAAACTATCAAACCAGGGTTGAAGGGTATGTCTTTATGATTTTGTTTAGATGATGACACTATTCTTTCTCTTCTTACTCTTTAATAGATTCTTGGTTACTTACCTGGCCAGGGCAAACCAATAAATGTGACTTGTGAAGTTAAGGTACATTAATCATCAACACTTTTACTTGTAATTTCATGCCATTGCTCAGCAACATGTCTAAAAAAAAATCACAATCATGACATGCAAGTAAGTTTAAGTCAAAAAATAAAACCCTTTTCTCTCTCAGAAAGGACCACCAGAAGCTTTGGGGGAGATCCAGTTTTTCCCTAAAAGCATTTTTGAAATGAAGTACTATCCATACTATGGGAAGACCAGACATGTGAGTGAAAGTTTCATCATTGTGGATAAGTGCTGCGGCATAAGGCAAATTTAAAATCTGCCAGGTGTTAATCTTCGGTGTCTCTTCTGTTTCAGGTAAACTACTCCTCACCGGTGATGGCTGTGCGTTTTGCAGGATTGCAGTACGACACTCACATCCAAGTACAATGCAAACTGAACGGAAGGGGCATCTCTCATTCAGACACTGACCGCTACCTGGGCGCAGTGACCTTCTCCTTTGATGTCGGGGCGTAAGGTTAAAGTATCACTGCCAGAAGGATGCTCCCGTGACAACGAGGCAGGAAAATAAGTTGTGTTGAACCATTATTATCCATGAAATATGTCATTCCCCCCTCCCCCCATCTTTCACTTAAATATCCATGTCTTCTGCTGTGAAACGAAATCCTCAAGAAGTAGATATTTACTCTTGTTTCTGTTGTATCTTTGTACGTTGAGTGTGCTACTGGCACCTGCACCCACCACAAACAATGCTGAGCACAGGACGAGTGCATAGAGCGAGTTACAGTTCAATTCCTGATATTTTGTAATGATTAGCGAGATTAATCAAACTAAATTACACTCTGCCCAATAGTTAGCATTTCTGGCTATGCAAATCCAATTATGACTTAAAACATTACTAGGGAATTAGAAATATTACGTCGTCAGGTTAGATTATGGTTTTGTGTGCACATTTTTTATGTGACAAAGTGTACTAATTTGTTTTGCATTATATTTTTCAAACCTGTATATTGTAAGAATTCAAAGAACTATCATGCAAATACTGAAAGCAGGACTTGTACTGTACTTACACGGTAAAAAAAAAGATATAATAAATGCAAATACATGATTACTATATTTTTGTTGAATAGAGCAGTATTATACAGTTATGATAAAGTATCACAAGCCACTTCTTCTTTTGTAAAAACATTTGCTTTTGAAAATGAAATACTACACAAGACTGATCAATAAAGAGACATACTGTGCTGTGAAATAGTTTGTGAAAGGTCTGTACCGTTTAAAAAAGTATAACTATTTTGTGATAGCATTAATCCTGCCTGAACTGTGCTACTAAACTTGGTATCAATGTTGTATTTATTCCTATTATAGTACTTATAATAAATACAATGTTCTGGTATGTACTGTAAGTTTTCTTCCACATCAGACTCTGCATCAACTCTCACATATTTTATTATGAAGCTCTCAACACATATAAGCTTTGAACATTTCAACAAAACTCTAGATGTTATAGTTACTGTCAAATATTACATTTTTGGAAAGTAAATGCTTTTGAACAGCAAAGCCACAGTTTAGTGTTTTACTCATTTGGAAATTGGCGACTTGTTCAAGGAATCTGCTTCAAAATATGAGGCAATAGGTGTTTCAGGTACTTGAAGTGTTAATTAATTTTTTATATCTTCTACATTTTTGATTGTTTTTTATGCATCACTATTCCTCCCACATTTCTGTCTCTTTTATTAGTATATAGTAGTAGTTTATAGTTTATTTAAAGAGCATGATTCATAAAACATGAAATATATCTTTATATAGTCTACTGGCTTATGAAGCTGTGCTCTGCTGCTGCCTGTGCTTTGGCATCATGGTGGAGAGCTAACACTTCTTGTTAGCATTAGCATTAGCATTTGCAGTATTGGAGATATTTGGTCCTAAACAAAAGAACTGTTAATGAAGATAAATGCAAAGTAGGGAAATTGCTAAAGTTGTGAATGAATGTTGAGGGGAACATGAACGTCTGCATCATAGTCATCCATTCAATAGTTGTTGAGACTTTAGGATTCAAATTTTAACAGCAATTCATCCAATAGTTTTTTTGGTATTACAGTTTGCACCAAAATGGTCGACCAACCGACTCACACTAGCATCCCTTGACAGATCTTTAAGGTCTGTATTTTGTTTACTTGAATATCACAATTTGTAGCAAAGTAATGCATTTCTACATACATTGGTCTGAAAGTCTCTCTCCGGTCGTAGACTCTGGTCTTAGAGTCGTCTCTATTTTCTGAGGCGACTCAGGTCCTTCAACATCTGCAGGACTATGCTCATGATGTTTTATGAGTCTGTGGTGGCCAGTGCTATCCTGTATGCTGTGGTGTGCTGGGGCAGTAGGTTGAGGGTAGCGGACACCAACAGACTGAACAGATTGATCCGCAAGGCCAGTGATGTTGTGGGAGTGAAGCTGGACTCTCTGACTGTGGTGTCAGAGAGGAGAATGCTGTCCAAGCTAAATGTCATCTTAGATAATGTAGCCCACCCTTTTCATGATGTAGTGATCAGCCACAGAAGTACATTCAGTGAGAGGCTGATTGTTCCTAAATGCACCACAGAGCACCACAGGAAATCATTCCTTCCTGTGAACTGTACAACTCCTCTCTCTGTATTTCACATGTGCAATGACCTACAATTCAACTGTAGGCCATCTAATAGCTGAATGTCCATTTATTTTTCATGTTTTGATATGTTTTTTTTATATAATTATTTTATTTTATAATATCATATGTTTATATTTTCATTGATTTATCTTATACTTCCTTCTTACTTTAAGACTTTTGATTAGGAGCACATGTAACGAAATGAAATTTCCCCTAGGGGATAAATAAAGTATTTCTGATTCGGATTTCTGATTCTGGTCGTTGATTTAACCCTTAAAAACTAATTTCTATGTATCAGTCACACGTTAAGAAGTTTGTTTTTATCCCATACTGCTCTAAAATAGCTTAGATGTAGCTTTACATAAACTGATCAGGCATAACATTATGCCTGATCAGTCAGGCCTAATATTGTGTTGGTCCACCTTATGTGGTCAAAAATGCTCTGAACCATTGAGCATGGACAAGAGGACCTCTCAGGGTGTCCTATGGGGTCTGGCACCAGGATGTTGGCAGTGGATCCTTTGGGTACTCTGGCTTGTGCAGTGGGGCCTCTGTCAATCCAACTTGTTCCACTGCATCCTGTTGATGCTTGATCAGAATGGGGTCTAGGAAGTTTAGAGGTTCAGAGGTCTTGGGCCATTGTCATGTTCCTCAAGATGTTCCTGATTGTTTGATGTTTTTGCCATGTGGTGGGGTGCATTTTACTGCGGGGGCAGGCCAGTGACATTTGGGATTTCCATTTGCATGAGGGAGTGGGACAATGTTTATTTGGGTCTCTAAGTCTCGGATGCCAAAATCCAAGGTTTTCCAGCAGACCACCACATAGTACCAATATGATCAATGTTATTCACTTCACCTGTCAGTGGTCAAAATGTTGTGGCTGATCAGTGTATATACTGGCTGATCAGACCAGTTACACACAATAGGGAGAACATAAAACACCTATACCTAAACTAACAGCAAAAAGCACAAAACAGTACAATTAGTCTACTTAACCACAAGAATAATAATAGACAAACCCAAAATATATCAACGCAAATCAAATGAATAAAGCAATTTTTAAATCAAATAAACCCGGTCCACCCCTTGAGGTGGCAGGCACTTGGTATGATCTGATTGGCAGCTCTGGTATAAAAGCCTTGTTCTCCCTTGACACCATCTTTTGCCCAAATCCAGCCAGATGACCACAGCTGCAGAAGACCGGACACCCCAGCACCGGTAAAACGAAGATTAGCACAATTTAAAACAATGCTGAACATACAAAAGTTAGCTAAATGTGCGTGCTGCAAATAGAACTTACTTGTACTAAAACTTGAGGCCAAATGCATGAGTGTTTTTGAGTGTGCAATATGAGTGTCTCAACTTAAACTAAAAGTGGTTTCTGGGGTTCCTAGTTGGGATGGCTGTGAGTGTGGCCAACACATACATGTGGCTACAAATATAAAACTAGGAATTTTAAAAAGTAAAAAAAACTACACAAATTTCTACCGAACCAAAATGTACCACCAAGCCAGTAAATAACCTGCGCCCAAAAAGCTACTCCCTCATGACCCAACACATCTTTCCCCCCTTTGCCACCTAATTAAAAAGCTCTGCACCCATCCAGCTTCATCCATCTCTACCACTGAACTGCGGCCTTATCCCTTGTAATTAGCTGCTGCTTCTCAATGCTCCCGCTGTATATTAAAATTGAGATTTACATGAAAGGTGGGGGTCCGATTTGGCTTGGTCCTCGAGGCTAAATCCACAAACCTCTTTTAAAAGAGAGGAAGGGGGAGGAGATACAAGTGGGTGTTTGTGCGTGTTGCTAGCGGGTGGTTATAGAGAATGAGACACGTGCACAAGCATAGGGAGGCTTAAGAGGAGGTGTGTGTTAATGCAACGCCTGAGCCCACCAGCACCCTCGCTGACCCTGTGTGGCTTGTATGATTTGAGGTTTGGCTCCAGTTTCACACTCACCTACTGACAAACATCTGCCTTTTTTGAACCTATAATCGTCCCAACCCCCCTTTTTCTTATAACGCTCTGAAAAGTGAGGGACAGGTGCTACAGCCTCGTGGGTTTTCAGCTCCTCAGAAATAGCCATTTAGGCCCCATAAACGTACACACACAACGATGTAAACGCAGGATTGTTCTTCCACGTCTGTCAGTGGTTATGATTTATGATGCTGAATCTCTCCGAAGAGCCATACGTTGAAACATCTGCGTCTGCGGCGGTTTGTAAGGATCCTGGGGTGTCAGCAGTTGAGTTGCCAAATCGTGGATTTGTTGGAAGCGTTTTATCCAATCTGTTTGTCAAAAGATCATGGTAGGGCTGGAAGTTTAAAAGTTCAGGTCAGTAAACCAGAATACCACTGAGGATATACCAGACTTTAGACTGTAAGTAGGCAGAACATGTTAAATAAAAGTAAAAATGAGAGTGATGCCAGAAGGCAAACTGAACAGCTAAATACAACAAATTCAAGGATGTCTGATTCAGTGCGTCAGCATCCATATCTCTTACAAAATATGATTATGTGCTGCTCATTTCCTTTGCTAAAATATGTTTAAGAGGAAATGTAATTGCTGCTCAGATAATGTTCAATGGCAGCAGCTATTTTAATATCCAGGAAGCATATTGTTTAACCCTGCATTGGGGCCATAAGAGGACTTGCATAGATGGTTAGCCATACAACATTGCTTTCTTCATTCTTTTAATAGTAATCTGTTGTGAAAATGTCAATGATTACACAGTAAAAAGTGTATTTGGGCTGTAGTTGAAGTATAAAGCTGTTTTGACAGAATCACATTTATCTTTATGCCTTTGAGGAGTCTATGAATTACACTCAAAAGTGCAAATATGAAGTTAACTACTACTTTAGTGTTGTGTGTCTGATGTTACAATGTCCAAGATTCTTCTGCTGCAGTTTACTGATAAAATAAGATAAACTTCATTGATTTCTCATTGAGAAATTTACATTTGCAGCTAGATACGGTAAAGGCATGCAAGAACCACCATTTTCTTTGAGTAATATTACAGAGTAAAGAAAAGGAAAGAATGGAGATGTAATAGTAGAATCGTGTCTTACATTTTATGTTTTGGTAAAGCAAATTGTAAACTTTAAGTTAAGTTTCCTTAAAATGAAGTTGCAGCAATGCAAACTGTTCATTTGAGAGGAAGATGTATGTATATCCAACTCAAACCAGTGGCCTTAACTTAACTTGGATCAACTTAATTAGTCCAACAATTCTCTTTAATCAGGGTATTTTTCAACATTTTGCAAAAATTAGCATCTTCCCGTAATGTTTTTCATTTTATTCAGGTTCAGTATTTGTTTTTGTGGAGTTAGTCTCACAGCTAGATCTATCTCCACAGCCCTGGAGAAGGGTCTGGTTGCACCTCATTATCATTCTGCTATGGTGGTAAAAACACTCTAGCTTGCTTGTATTTCTTTGAACAATCACATATGCCACGGGAAGCGCTAAGCCCATGATGGAGCGGGGTTTCCCCTTGTAAAATAACATTGTTTTTTGTGTAAAATGCTTGAAAATTCAAATTGTTCCCATAACCAGTGTGAAATGGGCAAGTTGACAGCAAATGATGTGAACATATTCTTTGAAGATCTCACATGATCCAAATCTTAGTCAAAACTTGTCATTTTCAGTGTGTAGGTTGCTACATCAGAGGTTATTGTTTCCTGCAGCAAAGGGGATTTTGAAAATAATAATGCTTGTCAAGACTTTTACCTGCAGTCTACATCCAGGAAGTCAGACTATTGTGCAGGAACCCCCAGTCGCTGATTTTCGGGTTAAAAAAAGGTACTTTTTTTAAAGTGTGAAATATCACACATTATGAGAAAATGTAATTGGTTTTAGTTCAGTATAGATGTTACGTCTTTGTTATTTCCATTTCCCACAGAACATCTTGGTTGTATATGAATGCAATCTTACTGTTAGAGTTTTAAGCTGTAATGTGTTTGAGTAAAATATAGACATTCTCTGTAAATGATGTATTTAGTGTGTCAGGGTTGGCCAGTAACAACAGGGCCTTGAGTGACACATCGCCAGCCCTCCAGTAGATACCACTGAGTGTGATCCAATTGTCCATGGTGGGATCAGTGGATCATCCGGGACCCTCCTGCTAGGCTGCCCTCCCTCC
>OMNN01074306.1:0-11110 GCA_900302755.1 Chromis chromis | reverse complement strand
TGTCAATCAAACTTGTTCCACTGCATCCTGTTGATGCTTGATCAGAATGGGGTCTAGGAAGTTCAAGAGGTCAAATCAACATCTTGGGCCATTGTCATGTTCCTCAAGATGTTCCTGATTGTTTGATGTTTTTGCCATGTGGCGGGGTGCATTTTTTCTGCGGGGGTAGGCCAGTGACATTTGGGATTTCCATTTGCATGAGGGAGTGTGCTTGTTCTGGGACAATGTTTACTTGGGTGTCTTCAACACGGATACCAAAATCTGAGGTTTTCCAGCAGAACACCACATAATACCAATATGATCAATGTTATTCACTTCACCTGTCAGTGGTCATAATGTTGTGGCCGAGCGGTGTAGATGATATGCCAATTGAATTTGGTGTAACTAGCAATTATGTAAGATTCTTATTTATGTAGCCACAAGAGCAAAATAAAACTTTCTTGTCTCCACATAGAGGCACCTCAGCCAAGAGGGCGAATGGGCTGTTGCTCAAGCAACTTTACCTTGGATTGTGCATGTCCTTGCACTGCACATTCAAGGTAGCTACTACTGTAATAAAAGTGATGACACTCAGCATTTATACATTTTGGAGACTTCGACACAATGCAACAGTGCAACGGTGGTTACACAGAACCAATCATCAGAGGGCGAGTTTATGTAGTAGAACCCAGCATTATGAAATCTTTATTATCACAGCGACAACTGAATCTTCAACATAAGACTGGATGTTGTTCAGTCTGGAATACAGGATTATTTGAGGGAAATGTAATTAATATTAAACCTGAAAGGAGTAGATGATTAATCTAGTAGTCAAATGACTGGAAATTAATTAGTGTCTATTTTCATAATTGATTAATTGTTTGAGTCACTTTTACTTTATTCTCCTTTCAGGTGAGTATTTTCGGCTTTTCTCTGCTTAACATCTTGATGAACTTGTTGGTTTTGGTTTTAGTACTTTTTGGTCAGACAAAAAAGCAATCATTCACCTTTGCCTCTGAGAAACTGTGAGACATTTGTCAAATTGTATCAGTTTACAGACAAAACAATAAATCAGCTAATTAAAAAAAAAGAATCGGCAGATTAATCTATAATGAAAATAATTATTGGTTGCAGCCCTAATTCATTATCTAATCATGTAAATGATTTATGCAACATTTTACTCAAACTGGCAGTTGCAGCATTGTATAAATATAAATGCAGTCACATATGACAAACTGCAACTGTGTTAATCGTTTACAAGTAAAGCAAACTCCAGGCAACTGTCAAGATCAGGGAGACACAATTCATTGTACTACAAAGTTAATTATGTGGGTCACTGCGTTCCAAAAATAAACCGCAAGTGTGCATCATTTGGCGTGACTACCAAGGTCATCTGGCATTCAGTATCTTCAGAAATATGAATTCAACTTGCTGTTAGAGGCGTCCTGGATGTTACGTATTTAAGCCTTTTACTGTTCACCTCCAGGACAAGAATGTCAGTTTTCCCAAGGGAGGGAGTCGGTAAGGAGTCTCTTCCCTATTAAAAAAGTCAGCGCACCATGGTGTGGTCTGCTCTTTGTGTCAGATGAACTGCAGTGAGCTGCTGTTACTGAGGTGACTTTAATCTGTCACATTTTATGGGAAACACAGTTGAGTGTTTCTGCTTAGTATTTCAGTTTTATTGGATATTTCGGTTCTTTATTTAGATCTATATATCCAACCTAAATATAACAATATATAATATTTATATAGTTCACAATTGACAGTGTTTGCTAAACCTAAAAACCTGAAGTATAACATAATAACCTGCTTACAATCTCATAAAAGTGCTATTAGTACTGATAAAAGTACAGTATATATTTTGTGCCTATAGTACATCAGAGTAATGTTGTATTCAGAATTTTAGTAGGTATTAAATGGCACTTTTTTTTCATGAATAAACAATGTGATAACAAATTAACATAAATCCATGTTTTCGTGGACTTGCATAAGTGACATATCTCAAGGGTCAAATTTTAATCAATACTTGATTATCAGACCGACGATATGCTCAAACATGCACTTCACACATTCACAGATGTAGACTTGCGAGACTCGCTAAACGAAAACAGATACATTTGGTTCCAAATCAATGTAAATGTACAAAAATGTCCATTTTAGGTTTGAATACAATATTTACTGACAATTATGTATAGACATGTACAATAAATAGGATCAATTTGGTCCTCAGATTTAACTTTCATACAAATAAACATGTTAAAATAAGAGTTCATCATTATAAATAAAAAAAATATATGTCCTTTATTTACAGTCAGGTCTTCTGGCAAAGTCCTTAAACTAACAGCAGCACTTCCACCACTGTATCTCTGTGTTGCACTCTGTCACTGCATTTTTGACACAGTGTTTTAGTCACCCCAGACAATGGTTGTGGTCCACTTAATTGATGTAATTAATGTTCATCATGGTGAGTGTTTGCTGAACGACTTCTAAACCCCTAGCCTCTCGGCTCCTCTCAGGAAGGGAATTGGGCGAGCATGAAGCACTTGAGTTTTTTGTCATGCTTCACAGGAACCTAGAAATGAGTGGAATAATTCTCAGCTCTTAAGCATGCTCAGAAGAGCTCAGCAGCACGGCTCAACTAAGTCATTCTCCATGGCGTGGATCGCTCCCAGGCAATCCTGACCAGCCAGCATCAAGTTACGTGGACACACATCCACTCAGCCCACAATACACAATCATTTAGTAGCAGGTGATGCATGGCAGAGCAAGCACAATGATCCTGACTAGATGTCATGTAAAGGGGGACTTTTTACACTCTGTCGCACTGTGCCTGTCTCTGTGTGGGAATGCTGCAATCCCTTGTACTGTCCTTGATGCACCTCGGTAGTGCTGTCTGGAGGTGACTGGAGTAAAGCAGAAGAGGAGGAGATATTAAAAAAAAGCCGGGAGGAGGAAAAGGGAGTAAAATCTTACTTTGTGGGGTAGAAAATATTTTGTTCTCTCATCTCTGGAATTATATAAACTGCTTGTGGCTAGTGGAGGCCTCAGCTGCGGTGAAAATAGGCCCCAACTGCCTCGCTCCCTAACAATCTACTCCACATCTCCAAATCTTCCATCTCTGCCCCTGAGCAGCGGCAGAAGCAAACAAAAACCTCCTGCTCTCCACTCTTAGTCTGTATTTCATTTCCTCTGAGGAAGAGGGCTCTCTTAAAATATTCAGCCACTTTAAAGTGGCACGTCACACTGACCAGGCTATTTTCTTTGATGAGCTCTAGTCCTAATCCTTCAATGATACATCTTCCAACACCATCACTCCAGTGAGGTGCCCTACAGAATAGTTATTGGTTGAAGAATCTCTGGAAAAAGGAATTGCTGGGTTTCCAAGCAGCTCTTACACATCAGGCGTATAAATGGAGCTGTGTGACACTATGGTCAAATGGATTTCTGCACGCAGTTCACACACACCCTTGAAATGCTGCTGGGCCACAATCTCAGCCCCCAGCATTGGCTCAGCCCACCTGCCCCACCTACAGTGTAATTCACTCTCCAGCTAAAGCTGGGTAGTGGGCCTGACCCCCACAGCTCTGGCCGTCAGTTACTGCTGACCTCCAGCAAGGTGCCAATGAAACATGTCCATTGAGTGGTGAGCAGAACAAACTACCTCACCTGGCTCCTGCTGACAGCTCAGCGTTTTAAAGAGCAGTAACGGATCAACACAGGTTCGCAGTTGCACAGCCAGGCCGCCTTGCCTCTGGCCTCAGCTATGCACTGCAGTGAAAGTCTGCACTGAGAGGACGAGGGGGGTTAATTTTGCTACTTGAAAGGTTTTAAACCAGTCTAAAATACCGATGTATGGACAAATTCCGATGTACTGATGAAATGACAGAAAGAAGATTTAATATTAGCGCAGTTATGTAGACCGAGGAACCTTCCTGTGCTGAGCTCCCAGTAATTTTGACATAACATTTTGTATAAGCAATATTTTACACTATAGTCATAAGAAATGATGAAACTGGAACTCAGGCCATCTGCTGAATTTAAGTCCATTATTCACTGGTAGAGTCATAGTGTGGCACTCCATAGCTTGCTATCTTTTTTAAATTCTACACCTTTGTCACACTTGACACTTGCCCGTGGTCTTACAGGAGGTAGCAGTGCATTTGTGCTGCAAGTCTGGATAAGCAAGTCAATGAGCTATAAAACAGGTGGAATCACATTGTGGGTATTGGGGCCGTCATAAGCATCTACAACCTTTTCACATAACTGAGAATCAGTTTAGAAGTATTGCAAAATGTAGCTTTCAAAATGTGTAATTAGTGTACTTGTGTCTTTGTGATAAATAATTCAGCATCAACTACTAAAAGATGTGTTATGTTTCCATGGTCAGCCCAACAGCCAAAGGGTTATGGCGTACAGCTGGGTGATACAGTTGAAAAATGTATCATGATTAAATGTTTATTTCAGTTGATAACGACAATTATGTATACTTTTTAATGGCATATTATTAATAAAGACAAACTAAATAATACTTTAAATTGAACAACCCCTCTAAAAGGTATAAAGACAGGCCTAATAATTTTGATGTTAGCACAACAATGACAATGAAATAAATTTACCCAGATAAATTCTAATAAATAAGGTTAAGTAATGATCTCACCATAAAACACAACACATAAAGAGAGCAAGTAAAACTTGGATTCACACAGAAGGCGACAAGAGTGAAGCCGCCGCACTGCGCGGAGGTTAAGGTTCCCAGTGGTTGGCCATGACCGGATATGGAGATATCAGTTAGAGTGCGTCACTTATGTGGAAGTGGTGGAGGCACAAGGTCGTGGGTGTTTTCTGACTGCGAAGCCTGTCTCGCAAGGGCAAATGCCGGCTGAAGCTTCCACCAGGGGAGGTCTATGGGTGCAGACGGGAGTGACATGAGGCCGAGGCGGCTGACTACCACACCTCGGGAGACCTGCGCAGAGGCCAAGGGGAAAGCAATGGAGGGCAAAGGTGCTCCATTATTAAGGGATTTGATGCACTGTTATGAGCCAGGAAGGGAGCTCACTTGGGGTTTGTTCATGCAACTAATTTGTGTTTCCGTAATGTGCTTTGGTGGCTATTTGTATTGAATATATTTAAGGAAAACCGCTGTTACATATCGCTATTGTTTAACTGTCCAGGTCTAGGGCACGTACCACATGGGTATAAATGTAGCAGCAGTGACTGCCTGGTTTGATTCACTACATATTGTGCCTGTCTCAACTGATTCTATCTCATAAATGCAAAATACTGAAAACTATCTTCAAAAAATTTTTACATGAACAATAGGTTATCATATTCAAATGGCATAACTCAATGTGATGTACCAAAAATGTATACCGATTGGATTGAAAAGTAAAGTCACTTCATAATCTTCATTTTAAAAAAGAAAGCAGGTGAACAGTAAGAATTCTACAATAAAGGAAACAATGTGTGCATTTTGGTTCTTGCCTTGACAAGAAAGACTCTTTCCTCTGAATGTTTCAGTCATTAAAATGATATCCGGTATGGTGCATTTTTTTTTCAACAGAGCCACTAATATTTAAACAAATCAGAATAAGTCCCAATTTTACAGGGTCATAAAAGCTTATTAAGGCATTAGCACATCATCCCTCTGATCTTTCACTCTTCCTACCGCTATTTCTCCAATTCAGTGAGAAAAATTAGCCTTTTTGTCCTGCAAATATTTTGACCTTTACAAAATGGAGCCAGTGCAACTGCAATACTTTCAAAGATTCAACTATTCATATTTCTGAATACACTGTTTCTTTGTCACCTCTTTCTCCCCACCGTCTGTGCTCACTCGGCTGTGCAGCGCAACGTCATTTACATAAACGCACGTGACTGAACAAAACACAGCAACTGGAGGACCCAGGCAGACTAATAACAGTCCAGCCTGAATTTGACAGCTCGCTCTCGATCAGGTGAAACTCCGGCTGTAGTATAGTGTCTGCCTCGGCTTGTACCTACAAAACAGCAACACCGTCGTCAACAATTCAAAGCGTGAGAAATAGGAGGTGCGGGAGGAGTGTGTCAGATTAGAGTCCATTGCACGAGTCTCACGCTCACTGCGGGAGATTTGGCCTGGGGCCATGTTCCAGATTTGGGGGAGTTCCAGGTGTTACTCAGCACATCCAGCTTATCAATCCTGCTTCATGAGTCAGGCCTCTGCTCTTGCTTGCCTCACAGCAAGGAAAACAAATTCAAATACAACCAGAGTTAACGAATACCCAGCACAAGCAACACTGCACATGAGCTAAAAATGGAAACTGGCTTACAAATGGTAATACGTTAGTTCTACGTAGGCTGGAGAAGACCAAAAAAAAAAAAAGAAGACACTGAATTTCAGAAAGATAAAAACATTATTCACCTTACTTCACATACTAATTTGATGTTTTGAAATTATTATTGTTTGCATCAAAAAACATCTACAGCAGGTTCTGCATATTGGTGCTGAAGAAAAAAAAAGTTATAAAGAACACTGGTTAATATCTTTAAAAGAAACCTCATGTCTCTTTCTAAACTTAAACTGGCTCTTTCACAGCGTTTCATGTCCAAAGGGGTCTGTTTAAGGAATTTAATTTCCTTGTGCATAAGAAATGTGATAAAAAATTCATTACAGATTTCAACATTACTGTCAAATAACAGCAGCAGGAGATATATGCTTGTGTTAACCCATTCACTTTGAAATGAACATTGGAGTTTATTGTACGTATTACTGCACTTTTATTGTACTACAACAATAATGCATGTGCTGTACATAACGTATAAAAACAAGCATTCAAAAAGGAAACAGCTGAGTGTAGTAGTTTCATGAAGACTTCTTACAAATTTTAATTAGCTCACTGTGATCAGACGTATTACCAAAGGTTGAGTCACATTGTATAGTTCATGAGAAACTGACCTTGTGAATAAAACTCTTAAAAGCCTCATGCTAATGTAGAATTGTCTTCCTATAAAATTTTCAATATACTATATTTGTTAAGATAGATTGTAGATCTGGAGGCAACAATAATTGTCATCACTGCTGCTTGATGATGTTAAATTTAACATTGGGCTTAATTTTATTTAAATGAGAAATGGTCATAACAGTTTTTATACTCAGGCCTGCGATAAATACTGCCTTTGGCTTTAATATGTGCAATGGGACAATGGCTAAAGATCCTGAATGCAATGCAGCAGCGTGTCTCAGAACCTCAACACGCCGTTCAAACCTATTTTAAATGTAGTTGAGCTTGAGCCTGTGCCATTTCCATTCACACTGCTTGAGTCTTGAGACTGGCGCATAATAATTACAGGAGAGTTAAAAGCTTTACAAATTTGAGGTAGCATATGTGAAAGATCTGGTAAGCTTCCAATATATCCCCCCTAGTCGCAAGCCATGTGCCAGCTCATCATGCACTAATACAACACAATCATGCATGTGTATGGTACAAACACAAACAGTCCCACACAACAGTCATTTCTTGTCTGTCGACGCAGTAGCCAACCGTAGGCAGCACAGAGCTGCAGAAAACAGGCTTAGACACACAGTTCTACATGAAAACCCTTCTTTTCCATGAGCTGATCCTTCTTTGTTCTGCATAAATGCCAATTACATAATTCTCTCTGGCATGCAAATCAGATTAGATGAGGCCATGGCAGATCACCTATACTGCTCGGTCTAGTCCTGCCTCCAAATCTACAAGAATAGAACATTTTAGGCCTTGCCACTTCTATGCATTTATAACAATTTAATCAGCCTCGTATTCAAGATGCACTAGACTAAATACCATTTTTAATGTAAAAACCCATAGCTATATATTTTAATAGATGGAATTATTATTAAAGCAGAAGGACACGTTTGGCATATGCATAATAGTATCTGGTTAAAGGAAAAAGCAACATGAAATTCTAATGTGAAATATCAAGGGGATTATCAAATGTTAGAGATGTCCAGGAGTATACATGACATACTGTATCAGGGGAATATTTGTATGCTGAGAAGAGACACTGACATTCAGCTTGTGGGCACTGATACACAGAATCATACTGGGAAAGGGAACCAATGCAAATTAGCAAATCGAAGGAAAGTGACACTTTGCTGTTGGCGGTAGGAAGTCATCAGTAAAATGTTGCAGCAGCGCACAGTGGAGTCAGGAAAAAGCACAAAAGGGCTCTCACTATGTCTTTTCTGAGTGCGTATGTGCAAGGGTGCATGCGAGCATTTTCCTGTGTGTGTGTTTGTCTGTGTTTGTTTCAGCCCAGGGAACTAAAGAGCAGAACAAACCAGAAGTTGCCTGACAGCACAAGACTCTACCCAATGTGAACTTTGAGGATGCAGGGACAGCTGGTGGAGGAGGGAGAAAAAGAGACAGAAATGGAAAGCAGAAAAAAAGGATGTTGTGACTGCAATACATTACTCATGCTTTTGGGAAGAGCTTGTGTCAAAAATACCTACTATATGACAAAAAAAAAACATTTTATGCATGTATTTATATATGTATGTATGAATGCATGTATGTACAGTGCGTGCATGTCAAAGACATCTCTATTCAGACTTTAAAATTCAGCATCATAATGAATGAATGTGTCATTTTATGGCGTTATAATGTGTTCATACATCTTTTACATATAATACATACATTATAGCATACAATGCAGTTAGTCTGCAGGCATATTCTTGTGACTCTCCAAGTATCCGAGCATAGATGTTCTAAGTGCACAGGCCAAGCAGCAATATGTGTGCGTTACATTTTGCATTAATAGATGCAATCCCAGTCCCACATTCCTCGGGGCTCTCTATTGTTAATGCTATTATAAAGCACACAAGACCGGTGACATTAACTTGTTATTCAGCTTCCATCTTAGCACATAAAAATGCTAAAAATATATCGTGAAAAGAAATGACTTTCAGTGGTTCCCTGTCGTAGATACAGAGAAAGAATTGGCATTGTTAATGTCATAATCCATCATAATCTTTGTCATTTTTCTATTTAAACCACTCAATGCCATTTGTATGAGAAGGATATTCCCTTTAGACAATATTATTTTGCCTTTGGAATACATGAACATCTTTAGTTTTTTTTGTGCCTGTGCAAAATGTCATACCAAATTTAACTGTTAAAACTGTTTTCTCAATAATAAGCAGACAAAATGTAATGAATGTCCAGTCCTTCTTCCACTTAACAAAACATCACTTTGTACAATTACTACAACTTGTAAGCACATCTGGCTTGTGCACATAAGTTAACCATCCTTTACGCAGTAGCCAGCGGACATACAACCCAAAATATATATATAAAACGTTGCACAATAGTAGGGTTGATGCCTCTGTCCCCCTGTGCTAAGCTATCAAACAGAGCAATGTGTCCCTGCTGTAGGCCTGTCCTCTGGGTTGTGGGGACAGATACAGAAAGATACAGATCTATAACCTGCAGTATTGGCCCCTAATTGATGCAGGAAAGATCGACATGACAGGCATCAGCCACGTGTGACAAGCTTTATCGGTTTGTCTGGGTCCTCCGGCTAGGAGGACTTACACAGAAAGTGATGTCAACCAACGTGCGTCATGCACTGCTCATTTGTGCTCTTTTTGTCAGTTCTTTGTACGAAATTGTTGTGGAGTTTCTCCTGTTTGTGGAGCGAGAGGAAGGCGGAGCTTTGTAAAACGACAGTGCAGATTGTGGTACCAAATCCTAGCTTGAATAGCAAAGTCCCCGCAGTGTGAATTAGAAATGTCTGTTTGGAATACCCCCACAGATCAGCGATGAAATGTGTTAAAATTGGCAAGAAACATCTGAAACACAGATGTCTAGCGGATGTTTCCCATAACACTTCCTCCTCCTCTGACATGGCGAGCTGTCTCTCTTCTATTCATATGCTAATTCTCAATCAGGCTGCCCAATCCGGAAGCATTTCCAACCACTTTTTTTTTTCAAGCAATCAATTTACCTTGGAGAGAGATAAAAGCTTAAAGAGTCACATAAGAGGCGAGCTGGAGCAAATGGTGATATGAAGTGAAAAAAAGAGAGAGAAAAAAAAAACTACCAAGTCGGGAAAGAGGCAGTTGGGGAATAGCTGGATAATGTAGGTATAAACACACAAGTCTGTGCCTAGGAAGGCTCGACTGAAGCTCATTCTCATCTAAGCTGAGTTTCCCCCCACTGCAGGAGGGACTTCCAACACCTTCAGCTGCAATATAAATGTTAATAGAGTTCAGGGAAAGAAAACGAGGCGTAAACAAACAAATGTGGTATTCCATGCTTTGGGGCAGCAGGAGGGCCCTGCCATTGAGCAGTATGTCTGCGCGTGTTTGTATGTGTGTGTTTGTGAACGCATGTGCTACGGCAACGAAGAGAGAAGAGGGAATGAAGATGGGGCTTCTCACATACTCCATATGAGCCAGGCTGTAGTGGACCTCCAGCGGTGGAGCTCCCTCCCCGAAACCATTCCTAAAAACTCCAGTGAGACAGGCAGATAATTTTCTACATCCCATAAAAACAGCTCCGAGGTTCAGAGTCGCTCCAAATGAAAATCCACTGCAACTACTGTCACCAGAAACTACACACACACACACGCATCCAAAACCAAAACAAAAGTAGGTCTCATTCTAAATTGAGTGCTTTCGAAAATATCACAGTATAACAAAGATGCATCATTTGTCTGCTCCATGCGAGGCTCTTGTTTGTACTGCTAACTTTTTGAGTTTCAACAGCCGCTGTACAGTACACAAAAGCAGGACAGTGAAAAAGAGAGAGAGAGAGAGAGAGAGAGAGAGATGAAGGGTAGGTGGGTGGTAAACACTCACATCCTCATTCTAAGCACACAGGCAGCCACAACTCTCCGTCCTGACTTGTTCAAAGGGTTGGCAACCTTCAGACCAATTAGACATCACAGGGCAGCCTGCACAGCACCCAGCTTTCATATAAACGGCTCTCCATGAATTTTTAATCAGCTATAATTTAAGGATTTAAATAAAGATCAAATTCTTCCGGCTGCACTGCGAAGAGGTTGTCTGCCTGTGTATGTGTGTGTGAGTGTGTGTGTGTGTCTGCATTTTTATTCAAACGGAAGTGAGTCTGCATGAATGTGTTCATCTGTTTCACTCACTGTCCCCCCC